>CM055096.1:56063106-56170018 GCA_029204225.1 Diphasiastrum complanatum
CAATTTTGCAGTGTTGAGTCTTCGACTGTAGTGTTCTCAATGCTTATGTAAGATATGCATTTATGTTGAAGTGCTTATCAACATGATAGTAGGTGCTATAATAGGTGTACTGGCATTTTCTTTTATGCATCTTTCATGTAGTGTTTTTCTGAGAGATGTGAAAAGTATTAGCAAAGCTTATTTAGATGATGAAATTTGTTCAACCTCGTCAACTTCACTGTATGTGGCCAGTTACAACTAGTTAAGAGGGACTTCCAAGGACATGTAAGCTTGATAATGATGGGTTAGGCTTAGTATTATCAAAGTGATTTTTCTCATAACATTCGTTTTTAACTCCATTCAATCATCCTTTCATTATTAGGATTTAGTTCTAGAATTACCGATGTTCTGAGAAGCTGAAGGGGATTAGTATCTGTGAGAAGGGAGTCTTATTGACTGCTGCTCTGTTTTTAAGTAAAGAGTTTTGGTGTGTTTTCTCTTTGCTCTAATCTTTGCAACATTCTTCAGCTTCAATCATTGCTTTTGTGGCTATAAGTAGTGGGTTGAAAAGCAAGTTCTTATTTCAGCTTGGTCTGATTTGTTGCTTTCTCTTGATTTTACACCGTGGCTACGATGTCAACATGCACTGGCATGAGTGGGAAGGTGAGCCAAAACGTTATCCTTTATCCATTTAGCACACTCAGGATGGCTTCTTTTGTGGGTGGTTGCCTGAAGGCTATAGGGTGCAGGCCAGCCGTTGCCCATGTGGGCCTACCAACTGGATGAGGGTTTTTAAAGGGCACGTATGAGTTATCAATTGTTAAGACAACTTCACTATACAAAAACAAAAAAATCAAGAGCAAAATTTGCAGTGAAATAGTTATTTTTTAGTGTTACAGTGGTGTAGCGAGGAGTAGAAAGTTATGGTTTTTTGCAATAGGTTGATGCAGATACCTTGGTTGTATGGAAGTGGGAAGCAAGCTCATTGGTTTCACTAAGTGTATTAGAACATGTTAAGTGGGTATTAGTTTTGTCAAATTACAGAAAAGAGAAAAATATTTGCATATGTGGGATGAGTACTGGTTTTGCAATCAGAGGCAAATGACAACATTATGTATGAAAGATAGGTAACTTGTGATGGATAAAATCTTGATGATTTGGAGAGTTGCCAATAGAATAAGGCATTTAATGCTAAATATGGTCTTAAGATCAACCACATGATTGTTATTTTTTCAGCGACATGTATTATTATTTGTTGGGTGAAAATTTCAAAAGCATGTCACATGATTGAGTTATTTTTAAACTAGGGGGTATCATTGTGAAGAGATATGGGTGTTTAGTCATATACTTGTTTTGAGTGCTAAAATGTTTGTATATGAGGAATGCTGTGCTTTAAGTGAACTTAGTTGTGAAGTGATATCATCCTTTAGATCCTTTTAGTGTAGATAGCTATTTTTAGTTGGTGCATTTTGCCATAGGAGACACTTCCTTCAAAAAGTGTACCAAAGTGCATTTAGGCTTTCTTTGATGAGATGCGAAGTCATTTTTTCATAAAATTTTCAAGCAATATAAAATAGTAAAGAGTTTTCAGATGCCCAAGTCAAATTATATAGTTGCTGAAGCTATTTTTTTCAGTAGTGCATTTTGTAAACTAGCTTTGTGTTTATGTTGTATGCTCCATATAGATTTGCTTGCTAAAGGTGATGACAATTGAAGTTCAATGATTCTGTTTGTACAATTCTCTTAATCAACATTATATTGCTTCTAGAGTATATCATACTTCTTATTCTTAGTAAGCTTCTATGCAAAAGCTTACTCAAGGGTCTTGTAGCTTTTATATTATCTGAAATAAATTTTATGGAACTTCATTGTAATATTGACTATGATTTTTATACTTTCAAAGTACTTTAGTAACATCTCCATTTAAGTTTCTTGTAATAACATTTACCAAATTATACTTAGTTTATATTTTATTTTGGGGGATAAGAAAGTGTCGTACTTGGGAAGAACATTTCACATTGTTCCTCAAAATAACTATTCTAGGGTGTTTTTTCCAAGTTGTCCCTACTTAATATCCATACACTTGACATTGTTTGTTCAGTTTTTGGAGCACTATGTGATGCTATATTTGCCTCACTTTTTGAAAAGTGTTATTATCTAAATTAATGTATGTGAAACTAGGGAACCTTATGCCTTTTAACCATGAATGCTCGTGGATATCATAAAGCATTGGGAAAGTGCTTTATTTTCTCGTCTGCTTTATTCTTCTAACTAGGAGTGTTATAAGCTTTATTACCCTCATCTTTGTGATCAATGGTATTTCTCAACTAGATGGGAAACATTATGTATGCTTTTTAGTGATGCTACACAAATAGCAATACAAAATCTTATGAATGATCTAGATGACAATACGTCAAGAAAATGAAACATGATAAATGATGTGGCTTAATGTATTGTAGGTTTAACTTGCAAAGTTGTGAACTTCAAAATGTGCCTTGTCAAGATTGAAATATGACAAGTTTGTGAAGAAATGTTTTTAACAAATCTCAATTGAGTTGTTGATGTTTTTTGCTTGAAGAAACACAATAGCTTGAATGAAATGTAAAAGATGTTTGCGAATTTCCACAAAACTATTCACTTACATTCAAAAGTTGTGCAACATGAGATTAAAACTTCTATACCATATGTAGATTAGTTAAATATTAAAAGCACGATTTTTCTCCTTTCAGGTATTATTCACCCATTACAACAAAAAGGAGAAAAATGGAGGAGTAAATTTCATGTTTGGCTTGATATCAACATGTTATTATATCGATCATGACTATTTTCAACTTCTTTCTAGCCAATGCTTGTCTAGAAAAGTGAGAGACTCTTGTATTCTTTGCATCTTGTCAACATGGTTTCTATCACATGGTGAGCTATTTTGATGATTTGTTGAAAGCTGAGGTGTCACTCTTGATAAAAATGCAGCAAAATAAACCCATTTGATCTTAGAAATGATGGAGAAAGCACCTACTTAAAATCCAAACAAGATCTAGAAGCTAGCTTACTAATCAATGCATTGATTCCTAGCTTATCTTGGCTTGAACTCCATGAATTAGCTCCAAAAGTCTTCACACGTGTGAAAGTACGGCTTACTGCTGCTTGTGTACTGTACCTGCAACTCCAAACTCATTCAATCATCACAAAAAATCATATGCCAATAGCATTCATCAATCAAATCATAGACTCAAACTAGTTAAGAAGGAAAATCTTGATTTTGCTCATAATTGGATTGAAATCCCATCACATATTTATACATGTAGATCTCGGATCTGAGCATATTAGGGCTTCTATGTGTGAAGAATTGCCAAAAATTGGCAAATCTAGCTTGATCAAAAACCATGTAGAATTGGTGTACACAAGTGGGTCCCACACATGTGAGGCCATGATGCCACATGGGAAACCCATCCTAGTGTAGGTTAGGTCAAGTCAAGAGAGTTGGTCATGTCTATTTGGTGGTCATCCCTACTTTATAGGACCTACACCTAAGTTTAAGGTGAAAATTTGACCAACTAGCTACCTACCAAGCATAACTCTAGGAAATAGACTAGGGTTTCATTTTAGGTCAAGGAGAGTGAGTTAACTTCCTTATTACATGCTGGAAATCCACCTAACTTCAAGAAGGAAGTCGAATTTGCTATGTATTCCCTCTCTCCATAGTGAGAAGAAAGAAAATTTTTGGAGCTCATTGGCAATCTCAAGCTAGTTCACTATGTACATTGAGTTTTTGTGATCCAAATGAAAACAATCAATTTCTACTTGTTTCTCAGGTTGAAGGCCGTACTACAGCCTGTAGTACACACGTGTGGGCTCGGATTTCAATGTTTATCAATGCTTTTGATTGTTAATGCTTGTTGTTTGTCAAATTGCCAATCTAGATCAACTTTTTTGTGTCTAGTTTTTTTGATAGATTGTTAAGAAAGCATCCAATCACTCTTGTGGATCTTTTGTAGATCCATTTATGGTCCTAAAGTATAGTACTTTCACATGGTATCAGAGCCAAGTACAAGAGCATAAGCCACTGATCTAATGCAAATCCATTTTCAGCAAGTTTTGGTGCTAAAAACTAGTATTGAGAGGGCAAGCTAGAATCTTGATTTTGGTGAGGAGATTTGATCCCAAACTTGGTAGGGGTCCAAATCCGTACTGTCCACATGTGTGGGCACCTCTGAACCTGCATTTAATGCATGGGATTCATTTGATCCAAAAAAATTCAATTTGTGAGCTGTTGGTGTAATTTTTGGTGGAGATCCTAGGATAATCTACCAAGATCATTTGCCATTGATTAGATTCGAATTTGTTTTATGGAATCTAATTAATCTAGGCTGAGTTCAAGTCCTATTAAGGTTAAAAACAGGTCTTGAAAGTACACCAAGAAGGAAGAAAGAGATTAAGCCATTTTTTTGTCCAAAAATAGCCAAAATTGGCAAGATTTGATTGTAAGTAGATTTCACATCATCTTATCTTCATTCCAACTTTGTGAGGGAGTGCTAGAACTGAGATTATAAGTCCATTTGTTGGATTAGAAATCTAATTTGAGTGAAAAACTACAAGAGAGAGACCTTAGTGAGTTTCTAGAGACAATCAAATCCATTTCTTGGCAAGATTTGTTTGAAAGTAGTTTTCACTTCATCTTATCTTCATTCCAGCTTTGTGAGGGAGTGATAGAACTGTGATTATAAGTCCATTTGTTGGATTAGAAATCAAATTTGAGTGAAACACTGCAAGTGTGAGACCTTTGTGAGTTTCAAGTGAATCAAATCTATTTCTTGTTTGTTGAAGTCACTAGTAAGATGGGATCTGCTGGAGCATACCTTCTAGAAGCTAGTGAGAGGTTGAATTCTACAAATTATGCTATTTGGAAGGTTAGAATGGAGTCACTCTTGGTGCTCCAAGACCTTTATGAGTTCTTGATTGAAAATGAAGATGAACCTCTAGGTGCACAGGAGTTAGCTAGATACAAGAAGAGATCTAGGCTTGCACTTCATTGTGTGAAGATGAATGTGAGCAATGATTTGTTGAGAGAAGTATCAGCTTGTACTAATGCTAAAGAGGCTTGGGAGTCTTTAAAATCAATCTATGAGTCTAGCAACACTTCTAGAGTTCTTATGCTTAGAAATCAAATTTTGCAAAGCATGAGGAGAAGTGAGGAGAGTGCACAGGATTATGTACTCAGAATCAAGTCTCTAAATAGGGAGTTGGCTTCCATTGGAGAGAAGATTCATGATGAAGAGCTTGTACAAATTGTCCTTAATGGTCTAGGAGATGACTTTGCAAATTTGGTCCAAAGTTTTGCCATCCAAGACACTTTGCCAACTATAGAAAAACTTCATAGTGTATTAGTGGTTGAAGAGTGTAGGATGCTCCATGCAAAATCTAGGATGAGTTCCTTGTCGTTGCAGGATGGTGATGAGAAAGCCAATTTCTCATTCAAGGGCAAAAAGAAGACCAATGGAAAGAAGAAGCATCCAAAGGAGGCCAAAGAAGAGGATGATGCATCAAGCTCAAAGGACAAGTCAAAGCAGAAATGCTTCTTTTGTGGAAGGAAGGGGCATTATGCATCTGAATGCTACAAGAGGCTAAGAGCACAAGTGGAGGAGGACAAACAAGGAAACCTTGCAAAGGAGGAGGAGGAGGATGAAGTAGATGTATTCTTGATGGCATCTACATTCTCACCAACAAGCAATTGCAATTCAAGAGACAATTGGTGGATCGATAGTGGGGCTAGCTCCCACATGTCTTGTGAGAAGGACTTTTTCTCAACCTTACACTCTTTCAATGATGCTAAAAAGTTTGTCTTTACTGCAAATGATGAAGAGTGTAGGATAGATGGTGTTGGCACCATCTCTTTGTATCTAGAATCCTCAACATGCATGGATCTAGAAAATGTCCTTTATGTACCATCAATCACCAAGAATATGCTTAGTGTTGGTCTACTCTTAGAAAGTGGTTTGGATGTCCACTTTAAGCATGGTGTTTGCTTCATCTTGAAGAATGATGTTTGCATTGCAAAGGGATTTAAACATGGAAGATTGTTTAAGTTGGAAGCTAGTGTTGCTTTTGAAAGAATGAGCTTGGCAAAGGAGGAGATCACTCAAGAGGAGATCTTGGCAAAGTGTGATATTGCTTGCATTGAGGAGGAGCATCAAAAGGAGGAAGATCTTGAGGATCAGCCTCAAAGCATGAGAGTTCCAAGGGAGTCCTCAATGACAATGTCCGAGTCATCAAATTGCATGCAAATTGTCCATTCAAGTGTGCATCTTGCAAGGGTGGTGAGCATTGGAGAGTCTACTATCTTTGAATACTTTTTGGAAAGTATTAGTAGACATGAGGTGACTTGTTTCTTACCTTTAAGATTCATGGTGTTTATTACTTTGTATGACGAGACAATGAAATGGGATGCTTTGAAATCTACATTTGTTGTTGATAAAGCAATTTCATTGGATAACTATTTTTGTAATAGTTTGAATAGTGTCATAAAAGATGAAACATCATTTGTATTGGAAATCTTTGGGTCCACATGCTTTGAGCATGATCATTCCAATGTAAGGACCAAAGATTATCCTATTTCAATGATAGGAATAATGGTAGTGTTTTGCTCTTCAAGTAGAGATTGTAGAATCTACTTGTTTTCAACCAAAGAATTTGTCAATGGTGGAAATGTGATCTTTCAAGAGTGGAAGATCTGTAAACTTGAAGAAGCACCTTTGGATCAACACATTATTCAATTCATTGATGTTTTGGAGTCAAGTCAAGTGGAGGAGCAAGCTCAAGACCCAAGGACTCCAAGAAGAACCTTGAGTATCAAGATGGAGCCATCTAGGCTCAATCATATGGATCAAGCAAGACAAGTTGTCTTTGGCAACATTATTTATGCACTTAATATTTTAATTGATGTATCTTCAAGTGCACAAAATGCCATGGCATCCATGGCTTGGCATGATGTTTAGTTTTGAAGTGTGCTACATGTATATAGACACATTTATGGAACATCTTGTAAGGGATCCTCTAAGAGGTGGTGAAAGATCCTTCATGGACATCATTCTCTATTGGAGTCTCAAAAGTTCCTTCTTTGTAGCTGGATTTTTTAGACACTTCTAAAAGCTTTCATTGATCTATCAAGAGAGTTGTAAATAGATCAAGCTAAATTTGAGGAGTGTGAAGAATTGCCAAAAATTGGCAAATCTAGCTTGATCAAAAACCATGTAGAATAGTGTAAATTGTGTACACAAGTGGGTCCCACACATGTGAGGCCATGATGCCACATGGGAAACCCATCCTAATCTAGGTTAGGTCAAGTCAACAGAGTTGGTCATGTCTATTTGGTGGTCATCCCTACTTTATAGGACCTACACCTAAGTTTAAGGTGAAAATTTGACCAACTAGCTACCTACCAAGCATAACTCTAGGAAATAGACTAGGGTTTCATTTTAGGTCAAGGAGAGTGAGTTAACTTCCTTATTACATGCTGGAAATCCACCTAACTTCAAGAAGGAAGTCGAATTTGCTATGTATTCCCTCTCTCCATAGTGAGAAGAAAGAAAATTTTTGGAGCTCATTGGCAATCTCAAGCTAGTTCACTATGTACATTGAGTTTTTGTGATCCAAATAAAACCAAATCAATTTCTACTTGTTTCTCAGGTTGAAGGCCGTAATACAGCCTGTAGTACACACGTGTGGGCTCGGATTTCAATGTTTATCAATGCTTTTGATTGTTAATGCTTGTTGTTTGTCAAATTGCCAATCTAGATCAATTTTTTTGTGTCTAGTTTTTTTGATAGATTGTTAAGCAAGCATCCAATCACTCTTGTGGATCTTTTGTAGATCCATTTATGGTCCTAAAGTACAGTATTTTCACACTATGTATTCATCATAACCTAACCCTAACATCTAGCCTAAAGATCCACTTGATTCCCCTATTTAGGGGTCAAGATCTCGAGATCCCAAGACAATGAAAAACATGCTATTTTTAGCTCCTAGAATCTCTCTAGCCTATCAAAGCACTATTTGGACTCATTCCAACGGTGCCACTCCTATTCTAGTCTAGGAATGAGACTTACAAAGAGTATCCTATGCTATTTGGCACGTGTGACAAGCCACAACATGACCATAATACAATTTACAAGCAATATGACCAAAATTGGTCAAGCTAGAATATTTGTGAAATTTTAACACTCCTTACAATTTAGCTTGATGAGACTATCCTGGATCAATAATTAACACATGGATAAAAACAACATAATTTCCAAGTTCTTGATTTGTTGAGCAAGTATGATCACTCATCATAAATGATTTGAGCTCCAAGTTCTCAAATGTAGTGAGAGCTCAATAAGGATTGTCTTCAAGATCCAAGCTTTGCCTTTGGTAGATTGTTGAATGAACACCTTGGGCTGAAAAATGTGAGTCTCCTCCTCAAAATAAACATGAAAAATAGCAGCTTTCCATAAGGTCCAACTTTTGTATGAAGCACATTCGACCATTGCTTGAAATGTCACCATCTTGATTTCACCCAACAAAAGAATGAACTCCAACTTGGCATCCTTCCAATGAAGGACTTCATTCCTTGGAAATTCAAGAATGAATGGATCACAAGATGAGTCCTTTGAATGCATATTTGAAACTCCAATCAAATTAGTAATGATCACTATTTCATCATCATAATATATAGGATGAAAAACATCGTTCATACTAGCATCATCAAAGGACATTGTCAAATACATGACATGTTTTTTATCAAACATAAAGTAAGATGAGTAAATGGAGATATGAAAAAACTTCCTTACTGCTCCTTTCTCTTTACTCAAGCCTTCATATAGATGTAGATTCAAGTCTCTCTTGCCTTGAGACAACTACTTCATCTAGGGTTCCTCCTTGATGCCTTTTTTCTTCACCATGCTCACTCCCTCTTGGTGTTGATGATGAAAACATGGATCCAAATCATGATCTTCTTCAAGACTCTCAAGAACTTTGTTTTCAAGTCTCAAAACCTGAATGTTATCCTTCTCAATATGATCTTTCAAGTCAATCAAACAATCACCAAGATCTTTTATGCCAAATTTACTAGTCCACAATTGCTTACCACTAGCAATTTGCATTACATACTTGTTGAACTTGACACTAATGAGGCCAAATAATCTTGTATGAATATAAGTGTCCTTCAAGGATGATTCACTTACTCTCATACAAGTTTAGTGAGGTTCAAGCATAGATTTTTGATGGATTTTGATGGTTCAACTTGTGCTAATCTTATGAGATCATAATCTATTGTTTCCCTCATCATTTCAAGTGTTTTAGGATCCTTATTTGCTATAATTTTTACATGGTATCAGAGCCTAAAGGCTGAAATGAGCTAAATCCTTGGTTTTCATTCAATTTGATCACAATTTTTGATCTAAATCTTGTGTAGATTGGATCTTAGCATCTAGCATTGATTCTAGAACTCAAAGTGAGTCAAATACATTGGAGATTGGTGTTGTGTGACTTCATTTGCAGGTGTTTAGGTGTCTAAAACCAGAGGCAAAGTTGAATTCAATTCACATTACCAAGATAGCAAGTTTTGCTTGCTCCAAGCATTGATTTCTAAGCGAGTTTTGGAGGTGATTTCATAGAGGAGGCTTTCTAGAATTCAAGGAGAGGGAAGATCAGAGTTTTAGGGACTCTTCAAGGCTGTTCTAAGGTGTAGAGGACACCTCCTAAAGTGATTTAGGTTCATTCCAACTATTGCTTGACTTATGCACCAAATTAGATCAATTTTTCATCAATTTTGATCAATTTTTGCTTGTTATTGGATAGTAGACTGTGTTGCATCCTCATTAAGTTCCATTTAGATATTTTACAAGTGATTTTGGAAGTATATTAGGTTGCTGAAATTCACTCTTGATCAAATCATTTGGAAGCTTTTATGTTCTTTATAGAAAGAGGGGCAATTCTACTAGTATTGTCTACTTCAATCAAGCAAGTGCATTGTTTCTAGTATTCTATGATTTCATTTTGTTAAAGATCATTCTTAGATCTTTATAGGAAGTCTATTACTGATCTTTTTAGGCCCCTAAGAAGTGGGATAAGGTAGATCTTCAATCAAATCAATAGAAGTAACCTTCATTTGGGTCAAGTCCTTGATTAGGATACTAGATGGCATCTATAAATGCATATCTTTTGGATACTAATGAAAGGCTCAACAACACTAACTATTCCATATGGAAAGTTAGAATGGAATCCATCATGATCATGCAAGATCTGATGGAAATTGTAAATGGTAAGGAGGGTGAACCTATTCATCCTCAAAAGCCAAATACATCAAGAGGTACAATGTTGCACTACATTGCATAAAAATGAATGTTGCAAATGAACTCTTAAGAGAGGTAGGAGATTGCACTTCGGCTCAAGATGCTTGGGAGACTTTGCAAAAGGTCTATGAATCCAAGAACCAAACTAGAATGTTAGCTTTGAAGAATCAAATCTATAGAAGCTATCAAAAGAAAGGAGAGAGTGCACATACGTTTGTCCTAAGAGTAAAGGAATTGAACAAAGAGCTAGCCTTCATAGGTGATCCTATCAAGGATGAAGAGCTTGTTCAACTCATATTGAATGGACTAAGCTTTGAATTTGACAATTTGGTCTAGGGATATGCAATTATGGGTAAGCTACCCATACTTGAAGAACTCCAAGGCACACTCATGGCCGAGGAATCAAGAAGGAGTCAAATGCAAGAGAGGATGGATAGGCTTTCCATCCAAGGTGGAGATCACCAAGCTCTCTTCACCAAAGGCAAAGGCAAGTCCAAAGGCAAAGGATCAACATTCAATAAGTCTTCAAAGCTTGAGGATCAAGAAGGACCCTCAAAGGCATCTCCATCAACCACCAAAGTCAAGAAGGACAAATCAAAGGTGAAGTGCTACTATTGTAGCAAGATGGGGCATTATGCCTCGGAATGCTTCAAGAGGAAGCAAGATCAAAGCCAAGCCAACATGAGCAAAGAAGAGGAGGAGGAGAGTTCACATGAGGACTCTCTCATGATGTCCATATTCTCTTCAACAAGCTTCAAAGGAGAAGATCCATGGTGGATTGACTCGGGTGCTAGTTCACACATGACTAGCAAAAGGGAGTTTTTTTCTTCTTTCTTATCTTATGATGGACCTATAAAGTCTATCTATACAGCAAATGATGAAGCTTGTAAGATTGAAGGAGTTGGTAGCATTCCCCTTTGCTTAGGATCTTCCAAAAAGATCAACATAGAAGGTGTTTTGTACATTCCTACAATAACAAAGAATCTACTAAGTGTTGGCCAAATGGTAGACAATGGTTTCAATGTTGACTTTGCTTCAAATGAATATTTCATCAAGAAGAAGGGTAAGATAGTGGCTAAGGGCACTAGACTTGGCAAACTTTATAAGTTGGATGCATTTGTGGATACTAATGTTGTCATGTTGGCCAAGAAGAGCAAGATATCTACCTTTACTTTATGGCACAAAAGACTTGGACATGTCAACTCGGGTTCCATGGAGGCTATGATCAAGGAGGAGTATGCTTTAGGCCTACCAAGGTCTACTGGGAAGGAAGACAAGGTTTGTGAAGCTTGTGCCTTATCCAAGGCACATAAGAAGGTGTTTCCTAACTCCATCACAAAGTCATCTCATCCTCTTGAACTCATACACTCGAATGTGCACATTGCTAGCACCAAATCTAATGGAGGTTCATCCATGTTTTTAACCTTCATTGATGACTACTCAAGATATTGTTGGGTGTTCTTACTTTCCTTCAAGTCTCAAGTATTTGATACTTTTGTAAAGTTCAAGTTGTTTGTGGAAAAGCATCATAATCATAGCATCAAGATTCTTAGAAGTGACAATGGTGGAGAACTCATCTCCAATGAGTTCAAGGCCTTTTGTGAGGAGGAAGGGATCAAGAAAGAGACTTCTTGTCCTTACACTCCTCAACAAAATGGAGGTGCTGAAAGAAGGAATAGAACATTATGTGAATGTTCTAAGGCTTTAAGATTAGATGCTTGTTTGCCCAAATCCTATTGGGGTGAGTCTCTTGTATGTGCAAACTACTTGATGAATAGGGTGTCTTGCAAAGCAATTGAAGGCAAAACTCCTTATGAGATGTTGTATGGAAAGAAACCCAATCTTAATCACTTGGGTGTATATTCTATGTGCATGTGCCATTGGAAACAAGAACCAAGGAGGATCCATCTCCCACAAGAGGGATCATGCTTGGATATGCAAGCTCAAGCAAGGGCTACAAACTCTATCTCCCATTCTTGAACAGATTTGTTGTTTCAAGGGATGTTATCTTTGATGAACATCATATGCATATGCTTGAAGAAGGCTCAAGTGCTCCAACAATAAAAAAGAAGATGGCCGAGGAGCAAGATCTTGGTTTTGAGGAGGAGCTCATGGAGGAGCAAGCACCAAACCCACCTATCACACCAAGGAGATCTTCAAGGGCAAAAGTGGAGCCATCAAGGCTCACATATCAAGGCAAAGGGTAGCAAGTTGAGAATATCTCATCCACTTCTTATGCTTTATCTAGTTTTGAAGAACCATCTAATGTTGAAGATGCATTGAACTCCAAAAAATGGTATAAAGCTATGTTGGATGAGTATGATGCCTTGATTGAGAATGAAACTTGGTTGCTTGTTGATAGACCTCAAAGAATGTAATAGGATGCAAGTGGGTCTTCAAGCTTAAGTCGAATGCAAATGGGAGTGTTAACAAACATAAAGCAAGATTAGTTGCAAAAGGTTATGCTCAAGAGAGAGGGATAGACTATGAGGAAACTTTTGCACCCATGGCCAAGATGGTCACAATCAGGCTAATCATTGCACTTGCATCACATTTTGGATGGATCCTATGTCAAATGGATGTCTCTAATGCTTTCTTGAATGGTTTTTTGGAAGAGGATATCTATATGGAGCAGCCACGCGTGCCTGCTTTTTTAGCAAACCAGGAAAGATTCGTAGTTTATCTACGTCAGTTCCTTCGTTATTTGCATTAGCGATTGACTCGAATTGTGAGACATAGCTATCTGCATCATCAGAAGAAGTCCCTTTAAAATAATCGTACTTAATTTTTGAGATAGAAGTGAAGCCTGCAGCAGGACCCTCCATACCAAAGCTAATTAGGAGTTCAAGTAACTGGGCAGTGATTTCGTCTAGTTTTCTTTGACTAGTACTCTCACTCTGTCTTCGTAAAAATTCCTCTCTAAGCTTACGGTATTGTTCTAATCTAGATTCTCTATCTGACATACACTAGAGATGGAGGTGGATGTGTCAAATTTCTTATAACTTTCCTAAACTATCCCCATCACCGGTGCAAAAAATTGGTATATGTCGTACTATACCAACAAGGTTAATATAGAATTTTGCAGTAAATAGTATCGTTCCCACAGATGGAAGACTAGCTTCAATGAAAGACTAGTTATTTGAGAATGGAATGTTTATATGCTCCTTCATAACTCTCTTGGAAACTGGGTGTTCATTGAATTTATCATGGCCCCGGACCAGAACAAGCTCGGTCAAGAAGGAATTCCCTCTTATTGCAATATAAGGTTTATACAGATCAACAACCACAACGTTAGAAAGTTATGTTTTTGGTAAAATTTATAATAAGTGGTTTCGAGTGTTATTCTGGTTGTGGACAGACATTAAAAAGTAACTAGTATTACTTTGTGTTTAAGGAATGTAATGTTAATAATTTCAGAACAACAATCTGGCCTCTATCAAATCAAATGAAACGCGTTCTACAGATGAGATGTTATCAGAGTAGTACAGTAGTGCTACACTCTGGCTGATTAAGGTGTCAACAGAGAATCGAGAAGTGTTCGATGTATTCGAGACTGTGCAGACAATTAATTAATCCCGTTCGCGAATCGTTTGTTTCTAGACAAAAGTTCTCAACAACTTAAGTCCAATTTAGTGGTTAAAGAACACAAATACTTTTAGAGCACGTTAGAAACTTATGTCAATTACAATTAGGAACACAGATCAAAGACTCAATTCTTCAGATAGGGACTGTCATCTCTTATGTATACATACAGCTTCATTCAATGAACGTGCTAGACTGCACCAAAGATAGTCGTTATTCGAGTGTCGAAAAGAAAGTATTCACGACAGATGAATAAGATGGTTTTAAGACAGTTCTTTAGAGCATGTTTTACGGATATGCAACAAACGATTGTAATGCGCTAGAGAGTTTGTCTGATCAGAGAGTAATTCATGTAATGCGTTAGAGATTGCTAGCAGACTCAAGATCACTCACACTCAGTAGTGTGGAGAACAGAGATAAGGGAAAATAACTCTCAGAACTCTATTCACTTCTTCAATCTCTTACATATGCATAAACTCTTCTCTCTCGATGCTCGAGACTGAAGTGTGAGAACAATATATGTTCTACGGGACGACCAAACACACCTCTAAAACAACAGGTGCGTCGTTCCCGCGAAAGAGTCTAGCTAACAATAATACTAAGTATACGTTCAATTATACCATAAGAGGTATATTTAACTAAAAGTTAAGATTACTCTAGTTTAACATGTCTTTTCATATCTAGTCGTTTCGTGTGGACGACTTAGTAAAGGTTATCCAAGGCAATGTCTTTCCTTTTAAAGGTCTTTCCCTTAATTACACGACAAGTACTTAGGAGATATATTCCCAAAAATGACTTAGGCCTCTTCATGATTTATAGTTATCCAACTTATATCTTCATTTTCGAGTATATCATGCCATATTTATGTTGATATTCAATATTTAACAATTTCGTGGCATCACACTCTTCACACGTGTGAAAGTATGGCCTGCTGCTGCCTGTGTACTATACCTGCAATTCATGCTGGATTTATTCCCTCTACTCTCCTTAAATCCCATTTTAATCTGCCTCCATTCATGATGCATATTTACTAAGGTTGTCGCGTAGTCTGCATATTTACACGCAAATTCGCACAGACGAAGAAAAGGGGACACTATCTTACAAAATGCCAAAGGTGCCCTAAAAGCAAAGGCACCCTGTAAATCTAATCCTAAGGCTACTTGTAAGAGTGACACACTTTTTGCATTGTCATCACCAACGATCACCTCAACACTGACTGATGTTGCACCCTTTCCACGCTCACCCCATGCAGCTGTGCTAACAGATTGGACAACGACTGTAGCCACCCACGATCTCTTACAGACATCACATCCACTCTGTACTTTTCACATCTGCACACCTATAATATAATGTATATATATACTGGATACCATTTGCGTATTCAGGTTAATGAGTTATAAGTGAATGAGTGAATGAGTTGATGAGTTGATGAGTTGATGAATGAGACGAAGTAGATGCCTTGCGCATTGATTCTTGATTGTCAGCAATAGGGTTCTATTCCTTTGCAGATTGTATAAGCTTCGTAGGGCACGCGGTTTCTCCGCTATTGTCTTGTGCTCTACCGCATTATTGACATGTATACATGATATACTTAATCTGATACAGTTCTTTGTTATGCGTTCAGATCTATGTTAATATTGTTATGCTTATCATCCATTCTGTCTGATCTTTCTAGTTGTTCTTTCTGGTAATAGACGACTAACATTTAGTCTTGTCTTTTGCAAATCATTCACGACTAATTATCAGTCGAGCACCGTCTAGCTCTTCGTGAATCATTCGTGACGAATAGTTTCTCTTACTATTTGCAACAAACCATTTTTTTTTTGGAGCTTCATTCATTTATTAAAGTTTGGCTACATAATCAAGAACGATTGTGAGTCCCATCACTCGTTCTGATAGGCGTAGTCATGCTTATTGAGAGAGTCGGACGAAGAAAAGAGGACACTATCTTACAGGATGCCAAAGGTGCCCTAAAAGCAAAGTCACCCTGTAAATCTAATCCTAAGGCTACTCGTAAGAGTGATGCACTTTTTGCATTGTCATCACCAACGATCACTTCAGCACTGACTGACGTCGCACCCTTTCCACGCTCACCCCATGCAACTGCACTAAAAGATTGGACAACGACTACAACCACCCACGATCTCTTACAGACAACACATCCACTCTGTACTTTCCACATCTGCACACCTGTAATATAATGTATATATACTGGATACCATTTGCGTATTCAGGTTAATGAGTTATGAGTGAATGAGTGAATGAGTTGATGAGTTGATGAATGAGACAAAGTAGATGCCTTGCGCATTGATTCTTGATTGTCAGCAATAAGGTCCTATTCCTTTACAGATTGTATAAGCTTCGTAGGACACATGATTTCGTCTGCTATTGTCTTGTGCTCTACCACATTATTGACATGTATACATGATATACTTAATCTGAAAGATCTTGCATTATTTTACTTTACATTTACAAGATCACTTAACATTTGATTAACTGACTGATAGGAACAGTCGTTATTGGAGCGTGAAGACGTAGACAGTCTGTACTTGAGATCCTATGTATTTCTGTAGAGTGTCGCCTATGTAGAATCCAGTGTAAAACTGCAGTGTCGAGATTTTCTTCGCAAGTGTCGCCTGTCAGAAACTGCATGGAAAAATGCAGTGTTGCTTTTTGCCCTAATTGTCGCCTGTTAAAAACTGCATGTAAAAATGCAATGTCACTTTCTTCCCAAGTGTCGCCTGTCAAAAATGCAATGTCGCATTTTTCGCAAAAAGTGTCGCTTTTCTGGAAGTGCCTAAATGGCCCAAAAACAACTTACATAAGTGTCGTTAAACACTTGGTTGCTCAGGAAGATAAAAATTTGGCGACAATATCAAGTGTCGGATTTTTTGCCTGTTGAAAAACCTAAGTAAATATGCAGACTATAGCGACTCTTATATGCAGACTGTTGAAAAGCAGTTCACTTTTTGCAGGTTTCACTTGAGAGAGTAAAAATCAGATAAGGAAGAAGGGTTGTTGGGATGAGTAGGTGTTAGATTAAATTCCAACACTCCCCCTTAAGCTAACTTGAACTGCAATTGAGATTTATCATATCTACTAAAGTAGAATGTTTATTTCTAGACAAAAGCTTTGTCAAACTATCAGCCAACATACTGTCTTTATGACAATAACTTAGTACAACATCTTTACTCTGAACTTTCTCTCTAAGGAAATGAAATTGGATTTGTATATGCTTAGTTCTATTATGAGTTTGTGGGTTCTGAGATAGAGCTATGCAGCCCTGATTGTCACATTGGAGTATTGTTGGACCAATATGTGGGAATTGTAGATCCTGTAGCAGCCTTCTTAGCCAAATTATCTCCTTCACTGCTGATGTAGCTGCAACATATTCGGATCCTGTAGAGGAAAACGAAATGTATTTCTGCTGTCTATTGTTCCATGAAATGGGTCCTCCTACAAGGAAAGAGATATAACCTGATGTGGATTTTCTGGTATCCATGTCTCCTGCCCAATCTGAATCTGAATATGTGGTTAGCATGAGTGTAGCTTCTGTATTACCATTGTAGCTCAAAGCATAGTGCTTTGAAGCCTGAATGTACCTCAAAACTCTTTGCAGAGCTTTCCAGTGCTACAAACTTGGATTGGACATGTATTGAGACAATGTGCTTACTGCATATGCTAGATCAGGTCGTGTGCAAGGCCTGGTATGATAGAATAAATCACTTCAAGTTGCAACATAACTTCACTTCTTGCTCCGCAGACTCTAATGTATATCTCAGACAAAAAGGGTCAAGCTATGTTATAATAGCATTGTATGTTGATGATTCCTTAATTATCAACAATTCAAATAAGTTATTACAAGAAACCAGATCTCTGCTTTCATTAGAATTTGAGATGACTGATTTAGGCCTAGTCCATTACCTACCCGATATGGAGATTCACAAAGATCGCACAGGTAGAAGGATTACGATAAGCCAAGAGTCCTATCTAAAAAATGTACTTTGCAGATATGGCATGGAGGGCTGCAATCCCATAGACACACCTATGGATCCAGGATGTAAGCTATCCAAAGACATGTGCCCCAGAACTCAAGCAGATCAGCAAGAAATGTGCAGGTATCCTTATCAGTCTGTCATAGGATCTATAATTTATTCTAGTTTGCCTTGAAGAATGTAACCTTCTGGTTGATAAGTGAATATGTCTTCTTGTATATATTCGTGTAGGAATGCTGTTTGAATGTCCATCTGGTGAATGTCTAGATCCTCTGCAGCAGCTATAGCCAACAAGGTGCGAATAGATTGATGCCTTTTCACTAGATTGAAGGTGTCAGTGTAATCTATTCCATAAACTTGCTCAAATCCTGTAACCACTAAATGAGCTTTCCATTTGGATATTGATCCATCTGGCTTAAGCTTTAGCTTGAAGATCCACTTCTGCAACAGTGGCAGGTCCATCATGATTGATAAAAGCCTGAGAGACAAAACGATCAGGTTGTTGTCAATGTCTTGCAGACTTTCGAACTGCAGGTGCTTGAGTGGATGTTTTTCTTGTGTAAATGACGGATATAGCTTCAGCTTATGGTGAACAGTCGTGGGTCTAGGCCCATCAATGGTAAATGGAGTTGTTGGGACAAACTCCTGCGTTTGAACATTCGTAGGTCGATGCCTATCGATGGAGAATGGAGCTGATGTGACAAACTCCTACATTGGCTGCTTCTGCTTGAAATTATGGAATTTGTCTTCAAGAAAGACAACGTCGCGACTGACTGAGATTTGATCTATATCAATATCATAGATACGATATGCCTTATGTGACATTGAATAGCCGATGAAGATATACTTACAGCTTACTGGGTCTAACTTCTTTCTCAGATTAGACGGTATTTGAGCATAACATAGACATCCAAATACACGTAGGTGTTTCAGACTTGGTTTGCAGCCGTAGTAGGCTCAAAGGGTGTCTTGGAGTCGACTGGCTTCCTGCTAGAATAATTTTGCAGATAGCAGGCTGTAGAAATTGCTTCAGCCCAAAAGTTCTGGGGTAATTGAGCTTTAACAATCATGGATCGTGCAGCTTCCAATAATGTTCTGTTCTTTCACACAAGTACGCCATTCTGTTATGGAGTGTAGTTGGTTGTGGCAGCAGCAATGGTATGGACCGGACAAACCATTTATGGATCCTGCCATAACTTAATATTTTGTAGCCTATGCAGCTCAAACTCAGTGTCAAGGTGGAAGAAATTACGGCTGCTACGGATGTGGCGAAGGACACAGAATTGCGGAATGTCCTTACAAAGGACAATATACATCCTTCTACTGAGAATGCGGTTATGGACACTGCTTCAAGAATTGTCCATTGAGACCTGGAACCAGTGCACCACTAAACTTCATTGCAATACAACAACTAGCGGTTCCAGTGGGGATGCCACCGGAAGGGCAACATTTTCATGCTCCTGTGTTAGCCTTTACGTGAGCATAGAAGAGGAAGGAAGTGGCTCTCTCACAACACCGTTGGTCATTGAGGACCAACCCTCAACTTCAGTGCCATATCCAAATGGAAAGAAAGAAGACAATATTAGAAAATACGACACTGGATATAGAGAGCACAAGCGGAGGAGAAAGAGCAAGAAAAGGACAATCCTATGGAACCTCCAACTGACGGCGAATGAGAACCGCAAAACGGGCTCACCATTGCGCACGGATCAGAACAATCGGTTGCATCGTCATGAACCATCTTTTCACATGGTGAAGTCCGAGGAACCATGCACTGAAAGGTTCACAATCCTACTGGCGAGCCGTGTTAGTTTACCTCTCGGGGAATTATTGCGGATTGCGCCACAAGTTATAAGTCTTTTGGCTGAATGGGCCAAAACAGACGAGGAGCCAGTAGCGCCTGAGCCCGTATATTGTATGGGCTATGAAGAAATAAGTAACGTCCTCCACATCGGGGCAACATGGGAAAGTGAGAAACACAACATCACCTTGCCAATCAAACACAAAAAATACGAGGACGAGGCAATAGTAGTAGAGGGAGGATCATGTGTCAATTTGATCTCCACTACTTTGTATGGAAAGATGGGTTTACAAGAGTTGAAGCCGGCAATATTTGCCATCAAGTTAACAGATCAATCCTGTGTAAAACCAAAGGGTGTGGTTGCTGATATCCTTGTAAAAATAACAGGCATGCAGTTTGTGATCACTTTTGTAGTCATGGATATATCTGAATCTCCAACTACATATTGTGTTTTACTGGGAAGACCATGGCTGATGACTACGCAAGTAGTACACAACTGGGGTACGGGAAAAATCACCTTTGAGAACAGAGAGCAGGCTGTAAAGGTTGATCCAACCATGTGGGCGGTGAAACCTATTGCACCCAAGGCTAATGACGGATCATCCACAACAGATCACACGATTGATCGCCCAAGGCTAGCCAAGGGTGATCGCTATGATTCAGAGACAGATGTCGTGAGATGGACGGATGCATTAGCAACTATTGACTGTCGGGCATGTCAATATGAATCAGATCTTGGACCCAACACATCTTCACCCAAGTGTTACACTATGGACACACCAATCACATTCGGGGTAAATATGATAAACGTAGCATGGCTGTCAACAGAACCTATTGAGAACCCAGGGGACGATGATTTAGTTCCTTAGTAATATGCTCTAACTTATAATAAGGAGATTGAGCTGACTGATGAGCAGGTCCTACAACACATGGACCCGAATCGTTACGGAATCAAGAAAGTACCAGCTCAACCGCTGCAAAAGTCTGCTATGGTAAAAGTCTCAAGGATCGATCCACCAAGGACACCTGCGAACAAGAAGAATCAATTCAAACAATGCCACAACCAAGTGATCCGATGGAGTGATCTACCATAAGAGGCTATAGCTACAGTGGATATTGATATTCGCAACCACGAGGCAAATATCACACCATCTCTGATGAAAGACAACAAGGATGACTCTACCAATATGACAAAAAAGAGAAAAACGAAGGTGTTGGATTCCTTGAAGTCAATCAAGATGGACTCAAATACAACATCATCCTCTACTCAGATGACAGAGAATCAAAAGATGACCAGTTGGGCTAAGATCATTATGCTGAAGGAAGAATCTCGATGAGCACCAGTTCACGAGATGCCTGAAACCTTCAAGAATTATACCTTGGGCGATGTGGTAATTATGATGTTGCAAGCCCAGCGAGAATCTGATCAAAATCAGGCACCAGCAGAACAAGTCTTCGAGGGACCTACGCGAACATAGCCAATGAACCTTGCTGAGCCAAGTGAAGAAGAAAAGATAGTGCATGTGGGAGAGCAGTTAACGCCCACACAATTTAAGAGACTACGATCATTGCTGGTGTAGTATAAGGACTGTTTTGCCTGGAGTTACAACGATCTGAAGGGCATTCCACCAACAGTAGTCCAACACACCATACCCTTGGTGGATGGAGCAATCCCCAAGGTGAGTCGTTACTACCACTGCAACCCGAACTACACGGAGCTGATCAAACAGGAGTTGCAAAAGTTGTTGGATGCAAATTTCATTTATGAATCGAACACACGGAATGGGTATCACCTATAGTTATAGTATCAAAGAAGAATGGCAAAATGTGAATTTGTGTGAATCTGAAGGTGGTAAATGCAGTCACCAAAAAGGATCATTTTCTTTTACCCTTTACGGAAAGTGTCCTTGACAGAGTAGCTAGGGCCGAAGCCTACAATTTTAGATGGCTTCAGCGGTTACAACTAGGTGAAGATAGCACCCCAAGACCAGCATAAGACAACATTCGCCACGGAATGGGAACCCTATGCCTATAAGGTGATGCCGTTCAAACTTTGCAATGCCCCAAGCACTTTCTAGCGTGTTATGCAGGCGGCATTCAAAGAGTATTTGCGGAAATTTTTGGAAATTTTCTTGGACGATCTGTGCATGCATGGACCAGACTCAGAACACTTATGGAGAAGGTGCTACAAAAATGCCATAATTTTCAGATCTCCTTGAATCCAGAAAAATGTCAATTTTGGGCTACACATGGCTTGATTCTCGGCCATATAGTATCTAGACACGGGATCGCCATAGACCTATCAAAGATCAAGATCATTGTTGATCTACCACCACCAGGGACGATCCATGAAGTCTACATCTTCATGGGTCATGCTAACTATTATAGGATCTTCATTCTAGACTTTGCGAAGTTAGCCCGACCAGTTTACAAACTCACAACGGATCCACATTGGAACGAGGAAGCCCTAAAGACTTTCCAAAAGCTTAAAGGTGCATTGGTTGCAGCACCAATCTTACGTCCACCCAATTGGTCCATTGAGTTTCATGTGCATACGGACGCATCGAAGTATGTAGTTGGAGCAGTCTTAACCCAGATAGGAGAACACAAGAAAGATTTTCCAATCCGTTTTGCAAGCCGACAGCTCAGTGATACAGAAATGAATTATTCAACTATAGAGTGGGAAGCACTGGCAATGATCTATGCGGTTAAGAAATTTTGGCACTATCTGATGGCCACACTTTTTCTTTTTATATGGACCATCAACCCTTGCTCTATCTCGTTAACAAAACTTGCAACACAGGGAGAATCACCAGATGGCTACTTCTGTTGTTGGCATTTGATTTTCGGATAGTAGTCCACAAGGGAAAACAACACTACATGGAACACAAGTTGCATGCTGCTCTGTGGGCATTTAGGACAGCATATATATGAAACATGATCAAACACCCTTCCAATTGGTATATGGTCAGGATGCTGTAGTTCCTGTAGAGTTTTTAGTCCCTTCATTAAGGATTGTCACAACGCAACGTCCATGCACTGGCAGCTGAAAATGAAAGACACAAAGAATGGCACAATCGTAGGTTACAAAAGAAGGATCTTTGTTCCAGAGATCTGGTCCTGATGTATAAAACCAAGGAGATAAAGGGAAAATTAAAATTCACAGGCGAAGGTCCTTATCGGATCAAAGAAACTCTTAATCATGGAGCCGTGAATATGGAAAAACTAGATGGGACACCATTCGACACAGCCGTCAACGGTAGCCAGTTGCACAAGTACTGTCCATCGTAGTGAATTAGATCCAGGTTGGTGGTGGCATGTTACGAAAATCTATTCTGCTAGGCCATCACAACTAGATCTAGGAAGATCAAGCCAAATCAAGCTCGATCCATCAAGATTCAACTAGATCTGGCAAGATTGGGAAAATCCTTTAGGATCCAAGAGGGATCCAAATCTAGATGGTATCAAGAGGGAAGCAAATCATCGGATTATGCCAATAAGCCCCCCAAATTTGCAAATCAGAGACCTCGATCTTTGTAACTATGGCAAATTAAGGGCAAATTTCACCCAAAACTGATGGATCTGATACCACATATCTATTAGAACTTCCAGAGAACTACCTACAGTCAGATCTAACATGGATGAAGAATATTACTAGTTTGAAAAAGTTAAAAATCAAAGAATCTCAAGATCTCGTCAAAAAACACTCTAAAAGAGCACTTTTTTCATGATTTTCAACATCTCGGCTGACTAAGATCTGTTGACCTATATTAGCATCATAAATGTGATATGCTTTATGTGATGTTGAGTAGCCAATGAGAATGTACTTACATTTTACAGGGTCAAACTTCTTCCTCAGATCAGATGGTATTTGTGAATAGCAGAGACATCCGAACACACGTAGGTATTTAAGCCTTGGTTTGTAATCATAGTAGGCTTCAAACGAAGTTTTGGAGTCAACTGCCTTCGTATTGGAGTAGTTTTGTAGATAACAAGCTGTGGATATTGGTTCAGCCCAGAATTTATGGGTAGCTGAGCATTGGACATCATGGATCATGCAGAGTCCAACAAGGTTCGATTCTTTCATTCTGCTATTCCATTTGTTGTGGAGTATATAGCTTGCAGTGAATTGATGGTGCATGCCGCATGAAGTTGGAAATTGGATGGGAAGTAATCTTCGCCCTTCAATTTGTTATTTCACTACATCAGGGCGGTCATGCCTGCAAGTGGGTGAATGTTGGTTGCAAAGGAACATATAGTTATCAGTGTTTGATGAAAATTTTGACCCTTTTGTGACCAAAATTGTAGAAAATCAACAATTTTTGTGGTTTTTCTAGTTTCTTCAATTCCAAATGGATATTAGAAATGGTGATCTGTCTGGACTTTTTGGTCATCAATCAAAACATATTTCAAACAAGAAATCCACACAAATCAAACAAAATGCTCTCCAACAGAGAATTGGCTACCAAAAACCTAAAAACCACAAAATCAGCCCTTTGAGTAGTATACAAGGCTAGTTTTCTATCCAAACGATGTCGGAATTGAACGAAACAAAAAGGCCTTTTTTTCATAGCAAACCCACCACAAAAGGTACGCTTTCCAAGCACACAACCATGAAGTTTAAACCAACCAGAATAGAGTTACGGTGATTACCATCATGATTGATAATTCTAACACCAAATGTTAGAATTCCCATCGTTGAAGCCGACCAAAGTAAAGACACAATCAAGTAAAGATGTTCTGTAACCACCCACCTATAGAGATATTACCATCTCATTCCCGTGCATAGGAGCTATAGACCACCGTTAAGCAGGCTTAGGTCTCCATCAATCTCCGATGCCCGTACCCCGCATCCTAGCTTCCTTCTCTCGCATACCTACATCTTGAGGCAAAATATCGGCTTGGCCTAACCACGTGGGAGAGCTCTTGATTCTCTCTAGGAGAGAATGAATCCTAAGCCCATGGAGATCCACCTCTAATACATGTATAGTACATGTGAAGTCACCTCCACTATCATCATGTCATACCCATTGACATATGATGGTTGGGCACTACCACGAGTAAATAGCTTTGGATTACCCCGATGCCAATAGAATACTGACATGTGGCATCCAAATGACTTATAGCTCATATCTCGTATAATGAGACTGTTACCTTAGGTAACATGTTGTGCATCCCTATGGGTACGTAACACCAGCCTACCTCCAAGCCTAAGGTGGGTGATTTCAATAGACTAGGCTTTAGAACCATGCACCATGAATGTATGTAGCATGCTATCCAAGCCCGAATCCAAACATTTGCATCATCAAGCTTGAATTCATTATTGAAGGCCAAGTTTATTCAATGACAAGCTTGTTGCTCACTAAAGTATTGATAGATGAACTAAAATAATAGCAACCACAATGTCAAGGACATTGGAAAGGTGGGTAAGGAAATTCATGCCATATTGAACCCATCATATTGCTTCTTTGAGACGTTTGGAGCCTTGTACTCTTGTGGTCTAAAATTGTACACATGTATAAACTATGCCAGTGAGGGTAAGTGTGTAAAAAAAAAAATAGCCACCATAATGCTAGGTGGCTTTGGAGCAGCCTATAATTTTTTATCATGACACTTACGGGTTGTTGGTCTACTGATCTCTAGAGTGGACACGCTACCCGAGACCAGTCGTGGGCATGACAATTACATTGTGGTGCTAAATTAATCTAATCACTTACAACAAAATACATCACTATCATGAATAGAATGCTACAGTAACTACGAGCCCTCTTGGCTCACGACATATGATGTTCCACTGCCACTAAAATTTTATGCAAAACCACTAAAATCCTTTCCATCAACACCACAAAAATTTTCGAAATTAAGATAAGATCATCAATGTTCCTTCATCTACTAGAATGCAGACATGAACCTTTTGTTTCTTTGAACGTAATGGATTCTTTGTGCATATTCTGCCCATTTTTTGGGCTCCTTAAAAAGCAGAATATGTCACTGTTTTTTTTCTTTTAAATTCTAACGTCCATTCCAGCCTGCGCGTCAGTCTGCGTCAACTTGCCACGTGGTAGTTTTTTACTGGTCCAAAAAAAGTCGAAGTGCTGATTATGCTTTATAAAGGTACATGTCAAAGTATGGAATGAGCTGGGCACAAGCCATTATGCCCGGTTCGGCTTCCCAAAAAATTTAGGCTCGGCCCCTCCGAGCCTCGTCCAAATTTTTTTAGAAATCCTTATTGGACAGAATGGCTTGTCCACGACTCATTCCATAATACATAAAAGATAGTTTCTGCATTTTATGCCCATATTTCAAATTGCTTTAAAGGCAGAATGGGAGACCCACCTTTTTTGTTTTGCAAAACTTAATGATACTAGTATAATTTCATAAATGGGCAACCCATCGTTTTCAAGGGTGATTGTGTTTTGCATATGCAAATTTTACTTTATAATGGTCATCTGAAAATGCTTAATCTTGAAAATGTTGATTATGTTTTGCAAATGCAGATTCTATTGCATAATGGTCATGTGAAAAAGCAACCACTATCCTTTACACAATGAAACAAATCGGGCAGATAATATTTTGCCTGACATTTTGCTCAATAAAGAATCACAGTCTCCGAGCCTCGCCTATGACTCTTAACCGAGCAAATGTCATCTGCGTGACTCATTCCATAAAACACTAAAACTCAAAATTTGATGACATGGGCATAGAAAAATGTAGAAGAAAAAGTGGTGGCATTTTCATTCCATAAGACACTAAATCTCAAAATTTGATGACATGGGCATAGAAAAATGTAAAAGAAAAAGTGGTGGCATTATCAAATGTAAAATATTCACAAGTCGTGTTTGTGTGTAAATATGACGTGCCCAGTGGCGAACGGAAGCACGCCCTTCTCTAGAGAACTCCAAATATATATACGTCTCTCTCTCTCTCTCTCTCTCTCTCTCTCTCTCTCTCTTTTTCCTGCCTCTTTCTCTGCACCCTTCGCTGCACCATTATCATCTCTAGTCTCTCTTATAAGCTTAGCTACCGTCTGTAAGAAGAGATGGTAGATTCTTGCTTGCGACCCTTTCCTGCTTTCTGTGGACAGTTCTATATATTTGGCGACTGCCAGCTTGGAGGCGAAAAGTCTGGTGCCGCCTCTCTCGTGTCAGCTCCCTCAAGCCATGTGTGTGCGGAATGTCTTTGGAGGCTTTTGGGATTCTGTGGCTGAAGGAAAGAATTTCGGATAGTGTCTAAATTTGGGTTATAAATGGTGGGCTTAGTTCCTTGGCTTTGCGGGATAGGCTTCCGTGGAGTATATGATGAATAAGGATTGGTTGTCTGTGATGCAGTTGAAGGTGATTGATCTATTGTAAAGATTCTGCAAAACAGAGAAATGAATTTGACATCAAACGCAAGGCTATTCTATTTCATACTCTGGATTGTATCAAATAATTCCCATGAAACAAAAAACTGGATTATTGAACACAATAGCAGTCGACTGCCGTGGGGAATGGACTTCCTGAAACTATTTTCTATTTTGTATCCGGATCGTGTTATTTTCTGATATGGACGTTTTATGAGGCTCATCATCCTACTCGCTCAATCTTTGGAAGATGCAATAGCGAGTAATGTCTTCTTCCGTTAAGTCAACCAATCCTATCCCATACGATAGCGGAGACGCTTTGAATGCTAAGATCATAGGCGCTTCCATGGGGGTGCTTGCCTCGGCGATACTGTTAATTACGCTGCTCCACATCTACATCCGCTGGGTGTGGTTGAACGCGTCCTTCAGGCATGGCCATTGGGGGCGCAATGCATTCAACGCAGACGATGCAGAGCCCTTGCGAAGCCTAGGTCTGAGCAAGGCGGTCCTTGATTCTCTTCCCACCTTCACATGCAGCAAGGAAAGCATGGCGGAAGGCATGGAATGCTCTGTTTGCCTTTGTGAGTTTCATGAAAGCGAAGAAGGACGCTTGCTTCCTAGATGCAACCATAGGTTCCACACAGAATGCATCGACATGTGGTTCCAGACGCATTCTTCTTGCCCTCTATGCCGGGCCAGCGTTGGCGACGAACCCCCTTTCTATGCTTACATTGGAGGGCTCGATTATGATCCAGAGCCGAGTGCAGAAGAAGGTGATCCTTATGCACATGTTTCTGAGTCTCTCTCTTCCTTCACAGAGAGTAACTTTATGCCTTCACCACATCAGGCTGCCTTCGATCAGGAACTAGGTCTATGCAAACACACCTCTGCCTCGTCAACCTTTGAGCATCATCAGGAATTGAATTGTTCTCAACTGAAGCAAAACCAGTTGCTGCCTTCGCCAGCCTCTTATAAAAGCTACTCTAGCACGCCCGTTAGCGACGGCTTGATCACAAACACGGCAAGCCCTCTGCAGCAGTACAGAAGATTTCAAGAGCATCGACTGGTGGTGGACGTCCAATGCATGCCAGATGATTACAGCTCCGGATCTGTGTCCATGACTACTTCCCTCGCAATTGATCAACAAGTTCCCAAGTCCCCTCTTTCCCATCTCACAGCCATCAGACGGATTCTGAGCATGAGAGAGCAGCGAGTTGCTCCCTTCACTCTCACAGCAAGCTCACCCCAGCTCACAAGCAGGGAATGCTGATCCACCTCAACAATTAACAGTTTGAGTGATGCTTGATCTTAAAGCAATCTCTGGCATATAGATGCCTAGCATGAGGAAGAGCTGCATGCCTGCTTCTGAGAAGGTAAAACATGTAACTGCATCTTTGGGTGTGAAACAACCTTTGTTTCCTTCTAAAACAAAAAATCACCATCCGCTGATCCTGCTACAAAACCCTGTGGAGTGTATCAGCTTTTGTGATCCCTGTACAGTTTTATCAACTTTTGTAAATCTGTATCAATTCAGCACGGAAACATACAATTGCTATATTACTACATGTTTTTGGACAGTTCAAGTATCATCAATTGGGATAAAATGAGGGAAAGCACGCACGAGTGCTATCAATTTTGTATTTTTTGTGAACTGCAGTTGCACTTTTAAGCCTTTGATAACCTAGCAGATCAACACCAAATATATATAAGCAAGTAGTCACAGGTCTGCAGAAAGTGTTCAGAAGTTGTATCAATATGTGGTCATTTAGACGACTTTCTTTGAAGCCTCAAGATCAAAGATCTATGATTTTTGGATATGCTGCAGCAGCCCTCAACTCTGGTAACTGAAATGAGAATGCACTACCTGTAAACATTTGTTTACTTTGGGTGGTGATTTGGATCATGTTGGGAGGAACTTCTTCACCTTGTGATGAAATTGTGACGTAATGGATACCTGTGGCATATTATGCCCATTTTCAAATAAATTAAAAAGCAAAAAATGCATGCATTTTTTTCAAAGGCAGATTCTGCTTTTTTTTTTTTTTTTCTACTTGCCTGTGCCCGTCCGTACGGATTCTGTACAACTGCCAAGTTTCACATTTGTGTTGGTCAGTCAAAGTCAAACCCGCCTAGTATCTTCGTAATGTGCTTCTGAAAAAATTTTAGGTATCCATTACGCAATGGAAGGAGCCGGGCAAAGGCCATTCTGCCCGGTTCGGCTTTCCAAAAAAATTTAGGCTCAGCCCCTCCGGGCCTCGCCCAAATTTTTTTGGAAATCCTTACCGGGCAGAATGGCTTATGCTTGGCTCCTTCCATAATACAAAAAAGCCCATCCCTACTAAGCGCCTATTTTTAGAAACAGATCATGTCTTGTTTTAGATTTTTTGAGACACCAATTTAAAGGGTGGTTTCGCAGCCATTTCAAAATTTGCACTTACTTCCCAATTTGAAAGCCTAGGTTGAAAGCCTAGGTCTTTCCATGTCATTCCATGTTTTTGATTTTGGAAAACAAAGCATTTGTCTAAATTCAAATTAGAATAAGAATCTATGGTTTTTATTTTAGGGGAGAGCAAAGGCCCACCACTTAGCCCCCAATACTCCAAGAGGCCCAAGGTACTCCCATGGTATGTTACCTAGGGGTGAACCCTCGTCCCTTGTTACATGGGGTGAAGGCTTTTTGGAATGACTCCACCAATCAAAGTAAAGGATTTCGGCCTTTTGGACTCCCTCCCCCCCATGTGAAACCACCCTTAGAAAGTTTGACATCTATTTTAGGGCAGATTTTAAGTATGGCCCCTTTCGTTTACCACCCATTTGTGTGCCTTAAAAGGAGATGGCTCTCCCATTTCTACCCCTACTCATCTTTTGATTGAGCATGGTAAGTCCTAAGGTGCTTTCCCTAAGGGCCTCTTCACATGCAAAACCCATCCTCTGATTGATGTAGGCAATGGGACAAGCCTCTACTTTTTCTTTCCAGCCCTAGTGAGGATTCATATTTGCATGTTATCCTCCTACTCATTGCGATCCTATTACAATTTGAAAATTAAAGATGAGTAGATGCTCTGAATGAAACTCATTGTTGCAATCAAGTGGTGATTTGTTGCAGTTAGGTGATAATGGTTGCCCACATTTGGCAACACATTGATGGCAGGCCGACCGGAAGAGGTTGAGCTAGGAGCGTGGAGGTGATGAGGTTGGGAAGAGCATTCTGGCGGAAGGGATCACAAGATCATTTTGGCGGACGGGATCACAAGATCGTGGGTTGGTATACAATACAACAGAAGGTGAGGGAGCACCCACGAACCCATTCGTGATGTCAAAAACGGGGCCGGGTGAAGCTCATGTGAAGAGACTCTAACAATCATCTTTCACATTTGAGGCTTCCAAGTGCTAATGTACCTTCACAAGGTATTTGGCCCATTTCAATTAATACCATGCCATTATTGTCTTTTTCTCTTAAGTTGCTTTTGACCACTTAATTTAACAGGCCATGAGGCCTAGCCTTGAATTTGATGTGCATACCCACCTTTTGCATTGAAGGGCGTCTTATATTTCTAACTTTCTAGGTTACCTTTCAATCGGAAAATCTTAATTTCACTGTGAAAAAACTAGACTCCATTTTGCCACATGGCTAAAAATCTAGCCAAATGGGATAAACTAATGTATTCTTCACATGGGGTAGACCCATTTCTAAAAAATGGATAAATTGCAACCCAGAATGTCAAGCACCCTAGTTTGTCATGGGCCTTAGATCTCAAACATGTTGAATTATTTCTACCATCTATAATGAGACATAATTTTTTCATACAAATTTGTTTGATTGCATTACCTTGAATGGGATCTTGAAAATATTGAGTGCTCATGGATGGATTCAAAAAATACAAAGCCCTCTTGTATAACACCTAAAAATTTAGTCCTCTAAGGGCATTATTGTTTTGTGATAGTACACATTATGCTTGATAATGGTGTTCATTGGCACTTTGTAGAAATAATTGCTCATCCTCTTTTATTACAACTCAATGAGAGGACTCACCATTATATACAATGTACCTCTAGACACAAACACTAGTCATGATTTGAACTTCAAACTTGTTAGAAACCCTCTTGTATAAGATTTACTAACATCTTTGACAATTGAATTTAAATTGAGTTCCCGTAATGCCCATTTCTTTGTCACCAACGAGACTCTGGATCTCCTTCAAACTTGTGTTCGTTGAATGGAAATTATGTGTTGTGGATCAGTAGAGGTTGGTGTTCTCGTATTGTGCTTTTGCCCTATGTGAGGCGGTGCATGATTAATTTCAGTTCTGCACTCTAACATGAATGCAACCTTGTTAAGAAATCTAGCTCATGTTGTTACATTCATGTGTGATTTACTGAGGATTTGGAACAATCCTAGACATGGGCATTAAGCCTCCAATGTTGGGTCATCCTTGGTATTTTATTAGATATTAATTGGACATTCTTTTTTTTAGAACTTAATTTGTTTTGAAACCGGGAGAATAAGAGAGGAGTTTGTGCTTCGGTATGACATTCAAGTTCAAATATTTTATGGTATATTGATAATTAGTGGTCATATGATTAGGGTGTTTTTGAAGAATTGCCAAAAATTGCCAAATCTAGCTTGATCAAAAACCATGAAGACTAGTGTAAATTTTGTACATAATTGGCTTCCACACATGTATGGCCAAAATGCCACGTGGTTAGTTCAAGTCAAGAGAGTTGGTGATGTCTATTTGGTGGTCATCCCTACTTTAAAGGACCTACACCTAAGTTTAAGGTGAAAATTTGATCAACTAGCCATTAGAGGAGTTTTGAGTTCCAAAAAGACCCTTTAAGAATTCGCGCAAGATGTAGTTTATATCATTAAAATATTATAACACTAATACTTTTGACTTGCCATAACTTTTTTATTGTAGCTCAAAAGTATGTCGTGTAACATATCATTGGAAAGCCCTTGTTGAGCGCTTTTCAATACAGCAAACTTCGCTAAATCTGGACTTACCACTAAAAAGTTATGCCATTTTTAGTGTGGAATCAAAATGTGGACTCAAAAAGTTACGTTACGTAGATTTCAAATTTGAGTGTTTTGATTGGTCCATGTGTAAGAAACAATTGAGAAAAAATATAAAAAGAATCTTTACAAAAGTCTTTTTTGAATTTAGAACTCCTCTAATGTACCTACCAAGCATAACTCTAGGATCTAGGCTAGGGTTTCATTGTAGGGCAAGAAGGGTGAGTTAACTCCTTATTACATGCTGGAAATTGTCAGAAATGGTGAATGCCTGCAACTTTGCCGCGACGCGAAAGTCAACGTGCCGTGACTCGAACGTCGAACGAATCGCAAAGATCAACCAATTCGCAAAAGTCAACGTGCTTCCAGAACGAACGAGGGAAGAACGATTTGCGAACCATTCACGAAAATCAAACATGCCTCTAGGACCGCAAAAATTGCAAAGCAACGCAAAACGAAAAGAAATGAAAGAGAATCTTTCGTGCTACCAGCTGGCAGCTCAATGGGCTTGGAGTCTTAAAATTCACACCCAGCTGAAATGACTAGCAACAACGGAGAGTAACTGATTAGTTGATTAGCATTAACTACTCTTGTAATTCTCTGTTTAGCTGTCTTGTAAACTCCACACAGTGGAGACATAAACTATTCTTCTGGATCAAAATAGACACAGTGAGACATGGAGAGTAGAGCGAAAAAGAAAAAGACCAGAAACAAAATAGCTGTGCATGAAAGCCTGCCAATGAGCAGAACACAACAAAAGAGCAAAGTGTCAGACCGCCAACGAATAAGATACTGACCATCTCGCTCTAAAAATTAAATTGATAATTTGATTGTTCTATTTTCATGCATCTCCTTGTCTTCCGCTATCTTGATTGCTAGAATGAAACCTGTTCTGTGATGTGTGGTCGTGTGTCTAGGTTCATGTGAGCTTCCACACAAAAGAAAATTCAAAGAAAAAAAATTGTTAGCGACAACGAATAAAAATCGTTCGCGACACACAGAAGAATGTATCATCTGAACATGAGAAGCTTGTATGACATGTGTAAGAAAGACATAGTCACAGGTCTAAAGATATCAAGACCCGATACTGAGTTCTGCGAAGTTTGTCAGAAAGGCAAACAACATCAAATCCATTCACACATGAGAGAAGAAGAGCCAAAGAAGTTCTTGAGCTCGCCCACTCAGATGTCTGTGGACCGATGAAAATGGATTCACTCTCAGGATCAAGGTACTTCCTGACGTTCATAGATGACTATAGCCGGATGACTACGATCTACTACCTAAAGAAGAAATCTGAAGTGTTTGATTCCTTCAAGAAGTTTGTGGCATTTGCAGAGAGACACACCTCAAATAAGATATAGATCATCAGATCTGACAATGGAGGTGAGTACAAGAGCAAGGAATTTTGAAAATTCTGCCAAGAACAAGGGATCGAGCATCAGTTCACTCCTGCATACACACCATAATATAATAGTGTCGCGGAAAGAAAAAATAGAATGCTAGTTGAAGGAGCCAGATGCATGATGACACAGGCTCAATTGTCAAGTCAATTATGGGCTAAGGCAATAGCTGTAGCTGTACACCTGCAGAACAGATCAACAATGACAGCACTGGAAAATAAGACAATGTATGAGATGTGGACAAGTAGAAAGCCGGATCATACGTAAATGTGTGTGGATGTGCAGCATACAAGCACATTTCAAAAGAAAAGAAAAACAATCTCGATGATAAATCAGAGCAAACGATCATGGTCGGGTACTCGAACAGAACACAAGTGTACATGCTCTACAACCAAACCACGAAAAAGGTTGTTTCGAGTAGAGATGTGAAGTTCGATGAGTCCACATTCCCTGGACTAAGAGATGAAAGAGGCCATGAGATCTTCACACTGCTGCCAATTCAAGAGGGAGATCGGGGATAAACATCAAAACAGAATGTTGAGCCACAGACTCCAGAGCAGCAGGAAGCAGAAGATCAACCCCACGAACAAGAAGCGTTTGAGTAGCGATGAAACGAATCCAAAAGGTCAACAAGACAAAAAAGACCTCTAGACCATTACGTTGACAATCTTCAGTGGAGCAAAGACACACAATTCGAATATTGCAGTTTCACTAAAGAGCCAACAACATATCAAGAAGCTGTCCAGAGTCCAGAGGGAGAAACTGGAAGCAGACAATGTCAGAGGAGATCGAGTCGATGAGGCAAAACGAGGCATGGACATTAGAGCCACTGCCAGAAAACAGAAAGATCGTCGATTGCAAGTGGGTATACAAGAAGAAAATAAAATTAGATGGCACTGTTGGTCATTACAAGGCAAGGCTTGTTGCAAAGGACTACACACAAAGATATGGTGTTGATTATTTTGACACATATTAGTTGATGGTCAAGATGACAAGCATACGACTACTCCTTGCATACGCCACACAACACAATCCGAAAATTCACCATATTGATGTGAAGACAGCCTTTCTCCACGGAGATCTAGAGGAAGAAATCTTCATGAAACAACCTAAAGGATTTGAAGATCCCGACAATTGATAATATGTCTGTCGGTTGCAGAGATGCATCTATGGTTTGAAACAGGCATCACAAGCTTGGTACGAGAAGCTCGATAGTCTTCTGAAGTCTCTAGACTTCAATCCTACACAACTGGACTATAATGTCTACATAAAAAGATTAGGAAAAGATTTTGTGATACTGACTATTTTCGTGGATGATTCCTTGATGCTGATAAAGGACATGAAGAGTCAGATTTCTGAAAGTTATGAAATCACAGATCTAGGAGAAGCAATGAAATGCCTCGGGCTGGAGATCAGAAGAGATTGAACAAAGGGAAAAATGCACTTGAGTCAGTCTGAATATGCTAGAAAGGTGCTCAAGCAGTATCACATGATGGATTGCAAAGAAAGGGCCACACCAATGATAGCTGGTGCCAAGCTGACGAAGCAGGATAAATTAAACTGATTATTTGATTGCTTTATTTTTGTGCATCTCCTTGTCTTCCGCTATCTTGATTGCTAGAATGGAATCTATTCTGTGATGTCTACTTGTGTGTCTAGGTTCCTGTGAGCTTCTGCACAAAAGAAAATTCAAAGAAACAAAATCGTCCGCTACAACGAATTAAAACCGTTCACGACAAATCCACCTAACTCCAAGAAGGAAGTCAAATTTGCTATGTATTCCAAGCTCCCATCGTGAGAAGATAGAATATTTTTGGAGCTCATTGGCAATCTCAAGCTAGTTCACTATGTACATTGAGTTTTTGTGATCCAAATGAAACTAAATCAATTTCTACTTGTTTAATGCTTGTTGCTTGTCAAATTGCCAATCTAGATCAACTTTTTTGTGTCTAGTTTTTTGATAGATTGTTGAGCAAGCATCCAATCACTCTTGTGGATCTTTTGTAGATCCATTTATGGTTCTAAATTACAGTACTTTCACATGATATCAGAGCCAAGTACAAGAGCATAAGCCATTGATCTAATGCAAATCGATTTTTAGCAAGTTTTGGTGCTAAAAACTAGTATTGATAGGGCAAGCTAGAATCTTGATTTTGGTAAGGAGATTTAATCCCAAACTTGGTAGGGGTCCAAATCTGTACTGTCCACATGTGTGGGCACCTCTGAACCTGCATTTAATGCATGGTATTCATTTGATCCAAAGAAATTCAATTTGTGAGTTTTGATGTAATTTTTGGTGGAAATATTAGGATAAGCTACTAAGATTGAGTGCCATTGATTAGATTTGAATTAGGGTCATGAGATCTAATTAATCTAGGCTGAAATCAGGTCCAGGTGTTGAAAGTACATCAAAAAGTGTGAGGGAAATTTAGTCATGTTATTGTCCAAAAATAGCCAAAATTGGCAAGATTTGATTGTAAGTATATTTCACATCATCTTATCTTCATTCTAACTTTGTGAAGGAGTGCTAGAACTAAGATTATAAGTCCATTTGTTGGATTAGAAATCTAATTTGAGTGAAACACTACAAGAGAGAGACCTTAGTGAGTTTCTAGAGACAATCAAATCCATTTCTTGGTAAGATCTGTTTGAAAGTAGTTTTCACTTCATCTTATCTTCATTCCAGCTTTGTGAGGGAGTGATGGAATTGTGATTATTTAAAAATCAAATTTGAGTGAAACTGCAAGTGTGAGACCTTTGTGAGTTTCAAGTGAATCAAATCTATTTCTTGTTTGTAGAAGTCACTAGTAAGATGGGATCTGCTGGAGCATACCTTCTAGAAGCTAGTGAGAGATTGAATTCTACAAACTATGCTATTTGGAAGGTTATGATGGAGTCACTTTTGGTGCTCCAAGACCTTTATGAGTTTCTGATTGAGGATGAAGATGAACCTCTAGATGCACATGAATTAGTGAGATACAAAAAGAGATCTAGGCTAGCACTTCATTGTGTGAAAATAAATGTGAGCAATGATCTTTTGAGGGAAGTATCATCATGTAAAAGTGCTAAAGGGGCTTGGGAGTCTTTAAAATCAATCTACGAATCTGGTAACACTTCAAGAGTACTCATGCTTAGAAATCAAATTTTGCAAAGCATGAGGAGAAGTGAGGAGAGTGCACAGGATTATGTACTCAGAATCAAGTCTCTAAATAGGGAGTTGGCTTCCATTGGAGAGAAGATTCATGATGGAGAGCTTGTAAAAATTGTCCTTAATGGTCTAGGAAGTTACTTTGCAAATTTGGTCCAAAGTTTTGCCATCCAAGACACTTTGCCAACTATAGAAAAACTTCACAGTGTGTTAGTGGCTGAAGAGTGTAGGATGCTCCATGAAAAATCTAGGATGAGTTCCTTGTCTTTGCAGGATGGTGATGAGAAAGCCAATTTCTCATTCAAGAAAAAAAAGAAGACCACTGGAAAGAAGAAGCATCCAAAGGAGGCCAAAGAAGAGGATGATGCATCAAGCTCAAATGACAAGTCAAAGCAAAAATGCTTCTTTTGTAGAAATAAGGAGCATTATGCATCTGAATGCTACAAGAGGCTAAGAGGCTAAGAGGACAAATAAGGAAACCTTGCAAAGGATGAAGAGGAGGATGAAGTAGATGTATTCTTGATGGCATCTACATCCTCACCAACAAGCAATAACAATTCAAGAGACAATTGGTGGATCGGCAGTGGAGCTAGCTCCCACATGTCTTGTGAAAAGGACTTTTTCTCAACCTTACACTCTTTCAATGATGCTAAAAAGTTTGTCTTTATTGCAAATGATGAAGAGTGTAAGATAGATGGTGTTGCCACCATCTCTTTGTGTCTAGAATCCTCAAAATGCATGGATCTAGAAAATGTCCTTTATGTACCATCAATCACCAAGAATATGCTTAGTGCTGGTTTACTCTTAGAAAGTGGTTTGGATGTCCAGTTTAAGCATGGTTTTTGTTTCATCGTGAAGAATGATGTTTGCACTGCAAAGGGATTTATGTGAAGAATTGAAAAAGATTATCTATGTTAGATATAGGGGTCTTATGTTTTTTACATCAAGCATCTAATAAATTTGGCATAGATGGCAAATTATGCATTTCCACTTGTAATGCCACTATTGAGCCAAAATAGAGTAAGAGGCTAAACACGTGCCAATTAGAGTGTAGACAAGTGTAAAGCTTTTGTTTGATGAATTCCAAGAGGTCCAATAGGATTTAGAGGTGAAAACTTGTGAGGTCCAATAGGAAATTGAGGTGTGCTTGAATATAGTCCAATAGAATTAAGAGGTGCATGGCTCAATGGTCCAATAGGATCAAGAGGTGACAAAGTATGGTCCAATCATAGTTAAGCATAGTGGTAGCTTGTGGATCTACTAGTATCATTGTACATCCTCATTTTGAAGCTAATTGATTTGGTGATTTTATGGATTTTGTGAGTTATTGGATTTCTAACTTTCTCTCTCTACCCGAGAGCTCATGATGCTTTTTCTCTCTCTACCCGAGGAGAGCAGCTTGTTTTTACTTAGATTATTTTTTGAATACTTCCCACACGTGTGAGTGAGAGTTGGAAGTGATTGAATGCATGTAGTAGTGTGTTTTTGGCATAGGATCTAAGATTGATCTTGAATCTCAATCGAGTCTTGATCTTGGTGCATCTACACACCTTAGGAGATCACAAGTACATGTTGTGGATAGTCCACACGTGTTAAATGAACATGGTATCAGAGCCTACCTAAGGTTACCATGCATTTTGATCCATCTAAGTGAAAAATTTTCATCAACCTTGAGCTAGAAGTTGTCAAGGCCCATTTTTCTAGCTATCTTGTTCAATCCTGGATCAAAAGAGATCAAAAGGACATTGATTGGGTCTGAGCTGGTACTGTACGGAATCAGGTGCTCAGACACGTGTGAGGAACATCCAATTTCAGTTTGGAAGTTCTCTCTCATGCTTGATCCATTTATCTTGCTTGATAACTTGTTCTAAAGCTATTTTTGTCTAGTTTTTGATGCAATCAGTTTCATTCCATTTGGTTGAGCCAATCAGAAGCTATAAGCTTTTGAAGAGGGTTAGGTAGGGCACATAGACCTGGGTGGACACATTTGGTTTGGTCAAGAGATTGCTTGGTTGATCCAAAATCACAGTTGTATGCTTGCCAATCTCATCTATAGAAATCAATATACACTGCAAATGATTTTAAATGTCCTATTGAAGGCATAGGGAACATTCCCTTGAAGCTTGCATCCTCTAAAGTTCTTTCTCTCTCTAAAGTTCTTTATGTACCTAAGCTTACCAAGAATCTTATTAGTGTTGGCCAATTGCCTGATAATGGCCTTGATGTAAAATTCAATGTTGATACTTGCACTATCAAGAAGAATGATGAGATACTTGCATTAGGATCTAGATTTGGTGGCATCTATAAACTAGATCCAAATGAGTATGTGAATGCTTGTAATGTTGCTCTTGTGAACAAGCTCTCTATAGAGGAATTATGGCATAGGAGGTTGGGACATCCCAACTACAAATGCATGATCTCTATGATCAAAGGAGCCAAAAAATCGCTTCCTCGAAAGTCTGTGGTTTGCCACCAAAAGTTCTCTGGCCTCGACTTCCTCTCAAATCTCGACAATCGCCTTTTTGAGGTCCATGGTATGATCTTTCACGAGCAGGGTTCTTGTCGTCTGGAAAGATCTGGGTAAGGCTCTCAATAGGTACGTGAGCTACTTCTCAGCTAACACTGCGTTCTCTGCTCCAGAGCTATGTAGTGATAGAAATAGATCCTTCATCTTCTTACAAAAGAAGTGAGGTCTTTTCCATCCCACTGTAGATTCGTCAGTTGATCTTCCAGCATCATGATTTGACTTCTTGATTTCGTCTGAAATCTTGTGAGAAATGCATCCCACATCTCCTTAGCTTTGGAGAGTGTAGCCAAGTCAAGTGTGAGACTATCTTCGATGGAAAATGATAGCAAGGCTACTGCCTTGTCATTTTTCTCCCTCCATTCATGTAGCTCCTTGTCTGATATCGCAGGCATCTCCTCTGTGCCATCTACCCAGAGGAAGAGTCCTTCATCCTTGAGATTTAGTGATGTCTTAACTTTCCAGGCTACAAAGTTAGATCTTAAAGAATCAAGTATTGTGCAGATCTTGCTCTGCATGCTGCTGATTGAAGCCATTGCTTCTGAAGTCTGTTCCCTCGTTGATGGTTGTTTGTTTGAATGCTTGGCCTCCTGGATCTGATAGCTTCTTGGCTATGTCAGAACATGACAAGATAGGTAGGCTCTGATACCACTGATGAGAATCGTGGTGAGCAGGTGATACGCTCTGATACCACTGATGAGAGGAGTTTGCAGTTGCGAATCTTTCACGAAGGCGAAGCAACCGCGATTTTTTTGTGATTCAGATGGAATTCAGATGCGATCGCTGGACATTGCCAGCTGAATCACTCCTACAGTCCTCCAAAATGTAGTCAGGCACTATTGATCTACGTTTATAAAATTAATGCAGCATTCAACACAGTTTCAACTAAGGTGTAGAATTAAAATAAACAAGGAAACTTAGACACATGAATAACAGCAGACACATTTGCATTCGAGATCAGAAACGACAAGAAAATCATCTATATTGATCTTTCTTTGATTCTTCAAACACTACATGAAAATTCACGTAGTTCGTTTGCGTGGGAGAAACGCGGTTCTCTCACGAGTAATTGTCTCACTCTACTAGCGGACAGTTGGATCTACAGATCCTAGACAGAATTGTCTTCGCACGTAGGCGGACATGTATTCTGCAATTTCATCTTGATTGCTTACTAGTATCAGACTACTTCATTACACTCATTGTCAAGTATCATCCAGTAAGTATATAGTCGCTCTATGTAACTTTTAGATTAGAGTGATTAAACATCTACAACTAATCAAAAAATTACAAGAGTGGTAGATTAGCCACGACCTAAAGTGTATCTATTGACGTCATGCCATCAAGTCAGATATCTATACTTCTGGGTACTTGCATGATCTCGCTGGTACTCTTTGGAGTGTCAAGGGCAGGAGAAGGTTTTGCGACATTGGTTTTGTTTTGGTCGTCTGTCTTTTCTCATACTAGACCGCAAAAGATTCTCGTTCGTGAATCTTTTGTGTTCGTGAACCGTTCATGTTCGTCTCCTTTGACTTTTGTGTTCGCGAACCATTCGTCTTCATGTTTCATGTCAGGCGGAGGGCTGAAAAGCTAGCAAGGCTCTGTAGTTAGAAGCATTTTCTTTCTTCAATTTCCGTATCGAGCACCAGTTGGAAAAGCCTTGGTGCTCCCGTTCTTGTTTGTTTATTTCCATTTGAAAGCTTTGGTAGGGTTTTAAAAGGTGGACAATCCTCTCTACACTATACTACACCCATGACTAGATCTAGCCATCGCGTAAACTAGAAATACCTCCAACATTGGTGCCATTGTCACTTTTTAAGATTTTTTCTATCTAGGTTTCATTTCGTTTTGCTTTTTTTTGGCTTCTGTGTTTGTGTGTATGCTTGCTTGTTTTTTACCTTCACATAGCACGAGACTTTTCTCCAAGTCCTCAACGAGTTGCGGAGCAACTTCTATCAAGCTGGGGAGAAGCAACAAAAGTATCAACTTGGGCATTTTCTTTGAAAGAAGTGGCCCAAGTGACATTTTTTTTTTCAACCAAACAGGTATATCAAAATTCGCGAGTTTGTCTGCAGCCATAATAGACCCCGATCTTCCATTTTATCACTCCACAAATTTTGACCCTGCTCATATTCTATGCACCCTGATATACTGTCAAAATCCATTGTTTTTCAATCAAATCTTTGTCTTAGAATTCGTTGGCTTCCCTGAGGCTAGATCTAGTCAAGATCAATCCTTCAACAGCTCCGCGAATTCTATCTCAGAAATTTTGCTTGTTTTTTGTCAGAAAGTCACTTTTTTCTCCATATTCCCTCTCTGTCAGTAAAACCTCTGTATCAGAAATCGCCAGCCAGCCTACGAAATCATCCTCAGCAAGCACGAATTCCTTGTACCCTCCACAGATTCTACCATTAAAAACTTTTTCAAAAAATATTATAAAATTAGTATTTTGACAAAAAGCACTCCTTGTCAGAATTTGCGAGTACTACAGTTCGATTCCTTTGCCTCTCCACGATTTTTTAGCATGTCTGCGAATTCTATTATAGCCAAAAGAAAATACAATTTCTTTGTCCAAAACTCTCCATTTTGCTAGCAAATTGTCTTGTTACCTTTTCTGTCAAGCACAATATTGACCTGATCATTTATATTGTTACTCTACTCCACATTTTGCATCATGTCTCGTGATTGTGTTGAATCTTCCAATCCGGCTCCTCCACAACTAGAACGCAGAATTCCACGTATCGATGCACTAAAGTACGATGGAAAATATGACCCAGTTAGATTTCTCCAAGACTTTGATAATGCATGCCGCTTCTATGGAGATACCTCTGAGACTGAAAAGCTTCACTTATTCCCCATGGTACTCTATGGAATAGCTAAAGATTGGTACCTCAACCTTGAAACTCCTAGTCTTGCTTCCTGGACCACTCTCAAAGACGCCCTCATCAAGTGTTTCAAACCATCCAAACTGACTCAGAGCCCATTCATCCAAATCACCCATATCAAGATGCGTCGCGAAGAGTCTGTGCAAAACTACATTGAGCGTTTTAAAAGTCTCAAAGTAGAATGTGTTGATGAAAATATCACCGAACGTATGGCCATAAAACTGTTCTTGGTTGGATTGCCTAAAAACATCTGTCGCGAACTTATGCTCAACATCAAGATGATTGTACCTATACTCCTATGACCGATAATGAATAAAATTTTGATCTAGACACCCCTATCATTAATATCAATTTTATTGATATTCTTCCACACAATGATGAGTTGCTAAATGTTGCATAGCTACCTACTAATGAATCCAAAGATTTTTTCGTAGATGATGAAAATGTCTTGCGAATTCAGAATTGCACAAAAGATTCAAACATTTCTGATATCCAAATCCTCAACTACATGGAGGCATATCCACTTAAGGCCTTTCCGCAACAATCATCCAAAGTGGAACTAGTGGCCAAGGTTATTATCGAAGAACCTGATACGAAGTTCTACCAAGTCAAATGACCATACTATCCATGGGACCTCTGTGAGGAGAAAACAATCTCTCAAATCGATGATGAAATCCTCCATGATGTGCCACCACTTCCTCATCCGCACACCTCATGTCCTTTGAAGCCACAACCTCGTGGCCATACCATGAAGAAAAAGATGAAGAAACCTCTTCAGATTCAACCGTCTGGCAACCTTACCATTGCTAGGGAAGTTTTTGAGATTGCATCTGTTCCTAAACCAATCCTCGAGCCTCCCAAATCATCATCTAGACTGTTGAAAGACAAGGCCCCCCTCGAATCTCCAGCCCATGATGTGCTTGAATACTTTAAGGACTATACAATCGAGGATGTCACAATCCAATTACCCCAAGCTCAACATGAGCCAAATGGTAATTTGCCCTATGAAGGCCCTGCCCGCACCATCACTCTTTCCTTGAGTGACCCAACTAACACTAAAAAATACATTGTCCACATCGGGGCTCATTTCAATCACAAACAACGTAGACAGCTTGAAAAGCTACTGCACAAATATAGAGATGTCTTTGCTTGGTCCTATAAGGACATGAAAGACGTCTCACCCCAAGTAGTTGTGCATCGTATTCCCCTTAAACCGGGTGCAAGGCAAACTGCTAGTTGTCCCTACCGATGCAATCCGATCTACAAGGCCAAAATCAAAGAAGAACTCCAACACTTGTTAGATGCAAGATTCATCTATGAAATAGAACATACAGAGTGGGTCTCTCCAATCATCATCATTCCTAAGAAAAATGGAAAACTCTGGATCTGTGTCGATTTTAAGAACTTAATGCTTTCACAGAATGTGATCATTTTTCATTACCTTTCGGGAAATCCATCCTAGAAAATCTCGTAGGAGATGAGGCCTACTCCTTTCTAGATGGCTTTAGTGGATATAATATGATCCAAATTGCTGAAGAAGATCAACATAAAACCGCTTTTACCACAGAATGGGGAACCTTCTATATGCGGTTCAAAAGTTTCGCCATTATCTTCTGGGAAAAGTTTTTGACTTATTCACTGATCATCAAGCACTTCTATATCTCATCAACAAGACTTGCACGACTGGTCGTATCACTCAATGGATCCTATTACTGCAAGAATTTGAGTTTAGGATCATGGTTCGAAAGGGAGTTCAACATTTTTTAGCAGACCATCTATCTCAAATCCCTAACCTATCCACCCTAGATTAAGGTGCCAACGATGATTTATCTGATGTCATCTTATTTCAGGGAGACTCTACACCCGTTTGGGCCAAGAAAATCACAGTATATTTAACTTCAGGACAGATGGATCCATCCTTATCTAAACCTAAACAATGTGCGTTGGTCCTCAAAACCAAACCTTATACATTAATTGTAGGCCAACTTTACAAACAAGGGTTAGATGGAATTATCCGACATTGTCATACTGAAGGTGAAATACTTTCTTTCATTTCCCTCACTCATGAAGGTGTTGGAGCAGGTCATTCTCTTCTGAAATGACTGCTAAGAAATTCCTCTTCGCCGGATTTTGGTGGCCAACTCTCTTCAAGGATACACACACCTACACCAAGGCTTGTGATGTTTGTCAAAGAACCAAACGATTTCAAAAGACCGACTACATGCCTTTGCACCCAGTCACAACCGATCAAGCTTTCCAAAAATGGGAATTTGATTATGTTGGACCCATTAACCCTGCTGTTAGACACACTCAATCTGCTATATTGTAGTAGCTATGGATTACTGTACCAAATGGGCTAAAGCAAGAGCTGTTTGCAATGTTGATGCTCGTTCTACCACAAAATTTCTCCATGAACATGTTATCATTCGTTTCAGATGTTCTCTAGAACTTATCAGCAATAGAGGTACACATTTTTTTAACTCTCTCATAGCAAATCTCCTTTTCAAATTTTTTGTGGTACATCACAAAAGTTCCCTGTATTATCCACAATGCAATGGCCAGGCGGAATCCAAAATCTTATGTGGCATTCTCACCAAAACTGTCGAATTCAGCCGATCCGATTGGGAACTAAAACTTCATGCTGCTCTATGGGCCTACCGCACTACCCTGAAGCGAGCCACATGCTTAACCCCTTTTCAACTAGTATATAAGCGGTTATGCCTATAGAATTCCATATTTTTTCCCTTCGAGTAGCATATAATCTTGAGCTAGATAATCGACAGATCCTAGCAAATAGATTATTTCATCTAGAACAACTGTGTGAAACACGTCGGATTAGCATCCATTCTCAACAAGTCCACAAATGTAGACAAAAAGCATGGCATAATCGATCCTTAAAACTCAAAGAATTTCAGGTCAGAGATAAGGTTCTGCTATACCAAGCCAAAGCATTTAAAGGAAAACTCAAATTTTTTGGCCAAGGACCTTATGTCATTCAAAAGGTATTTGCCTCCGGATATGTCCAACTCCAAATCCTACAAGGCGGAACATTAACTAAAACTTATAAACCTAATCTACTCATCGTCGCCGTGACATCCAGTCTGCATGAACACAAGCAAACAAACTACATTAATATTTAATGCTTGATCGTATTAAATTAAATAAAATTGACGTCGGAATACAAACCACATTAGTATGAATACAAAAGCTAGTACTTATGCTTGCAGGATGACCCTCACTCTTTAGTTTGTCGACTAATGCGTCGTATGATTCCCTGAAGGCAAATTCGTACTCCTTCTTAGTTGGCAGACATCCATAGTCAGCCAACTATCCATGCATTCAATTTAAGTTGAGATTAATTTAGGGTTACGTTGGAGCAGCTAGTCATAATGCATATTAAAAAATAAAAGCTTATGAAATCAAAGATAAACTATAAGAGTAGTGTAGGTTCACTTACCATGCTCTCTTGCAATCCTGCCTTTCCGCTCGAGCCCAACCTAGGATTGCCTATCCCATGCATCCTAGCGGCCGCGACATCTTTTTGAATCTTGTATTTATCTGGTGTTTGTTCATCCGCTTTTACACGGTTTCAATCACTTCTTGAACACCAGGAGGGCTTGGATTGCCCATCCCTATAAGCTCCTCATGCCATATCACGACGATGCCTAATCCATAAGCTCATATGCTTATGAATTTCCTTCTCCTCGAATTTCTCTTCTTGTTGGAAATCGTCACGAAGGGTACCAATAACCTGTCATTTATTGGCGGCAGGTTGTTCGGACCATTTACTAAACAATCTGTCGTCAAAATGGCATTGGCATAAAGAATAGAGCCAGTCCAAAACCACCCTCCTTTTTCTGTTGGCAATTATATTACCTTGAGGATCCATGTCATAATATTTTGTGGATGACTCTTTGGTGGGTGCGGGAGCCGCGGCCGCTTGTGAGGGACCACCCTCATCTTGGCTAAGCATACATTGTAGTTCTACTTTTTGCTCAGGAGTTAATGATCCATATATATTTTTAACATAATCTCCCGAGCTTTCACCATTGCCTGACCCTGACATGATTACTACATTCATAAACATATATACATTACAATAAACCCTAATATATTGAAATGAAGTAGAAAAGAAAATCGACTACAGAACTTTAATGCATATTGGAGTGGGACTTTCATACTTGTAATAACAAAAGAACAGAGATATGCGTTTAGATCCTGCACCAAGATGCAAAAGAATCATATAAGTGACAACGTATAAGAATAGTACTATCTAAAAATTAAAACATTAGAATCATACAATAATTTTATGTTATTTGTGTTTTGTACTTGTGCATATATTCAGTTTATGTATGAGAGAAGTCCATTGATGTGAATATCAAGACATTTGATAATAGGGTCAACATTAATCTCGAGATGTCAATGATGTAGTGATGCCAAGGAAAGCATGGAAAGTGCTCAACCAGAAGTTTGAAATATCAAATCCATCTCAAATTATGGTAATCAAGTCAAATCTAGATAATGTTGGAATGGAACAAGGAGAGCACATTCAAGCTTATTTGGCTAGAATCAAAACATTGAGAGATAAATTCATTCCATTGGTGAGAAGATTTGTGATGTTGAACCAGTGCACAATTCTTTTTGAGGAATTATAGAATCCTATCATATTTTTGCAAGCTGTGAAAAATCAAATCTAATGATGACTCAAATAGATCTTGGATCTTTAGCTTAATTGTGTGCACAAATAACAATATCATCAAAGAGGAAAATCTCACTTCTAACATGCTACTTTAGGAGAAATCTTGCATTAAACACTATGGAAACTAAGATCCAATTACCTATTGGTCTAATTCATACTATAGCACCTCATACAATAGTCCTTCACACATGCATAATCATCGTACACAAGTTTAGATACATTCTATACAATATAATCAACAATTGCAAGAGAGAAGAGATAGAAAAAGACAATAGAATAAAAGAAGAAGGTTATCAAAGATAGAGAGAACGAATCGATTCTTTCTCCATGTTGGTACATCTGTATATAGTAGAAATAATGTCATTTTTTCCACTTGCCAGTTATTTCCCTAATTGATAGTTTCCAAGTACTTACCAAAAAACTAGTAATATAATGACTAGATTCAATGTATCTCAAGTATAAAGTGATTAGGTCAACACATCAATACTTTTCAAAAATAGTAAAATTGCTATTTATATGGATTATTAACATAAAGAAATTCTTTTCTAAGTTTATTTCAAACTTTGGTCTCCCAATTCTGAATAATAGTCAAGCAGCTATTTGATAATTTTCACACTCCCTCTTCAAACCTACTTGCTATTTTAACCACACTACTTTGATCCAACTTAAAAATGACCTCCATCCTAAGAATAGATCTCCTCTCAATGACCATGTAATGCTCAAAATAGAAACATTCATAATTGATATAGATAATAGTGTCCATGTTGCATGCTTCACTATTTTTTACATTAGCAATAATCAGGCAATAATTATAAGTGATCAACAAATTCTTGCAGCCTCCTCCATATTTCACTTCATGTGAAGTGTATATGTCCAAAATTCTCATATACATTGCCACCGTTGACATCACATAGATCAAACATGAAGTTAGGTAAATAAAGTGAGTTTGAACAACACTTCTCTTTGAACTTACTTGAGTCTTCAATAACCTGCAAAAACATATCCTTAGTGCCTTGACCATTTGATTCCACTTTGATGCTCTTGACTAGCTCCAAATTGCCCTTGAGGGTCGACGAATTCTTGTAAGTGTTTTTTTGTGCACTAAAATAGGAAAAATGTCTGACAGTGCAAAAATGTTTCCGATCAGAATTTGCGGAGATGACAGAAAAATCGTGAAAATGTTTCTGAGCTTTCGCGAATTGCTTGCAAATTTTGTTAGTGAGTATCTGATGCAAAAAACTGATTTTTTTTATTCTTGGAAAGTTTGTCTCTGAGACAGAATTCATGGAGGCCAGAAATGAATCGTGCACTGCAAAAAATGGGTTGGGCAAACTCTATCTGGGGTGGTTGTGAGAAAAATGTTCTGAAAAGAATGATTTCTGTGGTTTTCTCAGAAAAAAATGATTGTATGTCTGATCTGATGATATCTTGATGTTGTGAAACAAGAAAAGTAAGTAGGCGGGAAAGAAAATTAAGGAACAAAAATTAGGAAAGAAAACAAATAATACATATGAAGATAAAAACATGGCTCATTGTACCTCAGTCTGCCCCCATTGACCATAGTGTCTAAGACTCATGCGACATTGAAGCACCAATTTTGTAATACATTGGTTGATATTATGAAAATATTATTTTTGCAAATGATCGTGCTATATTGCCATTGCTTTTATATGTGCAATGTTCTTTTTTCAAAAATTGCAATGTTGATTTTCGAGATGTGGATTGACATAATAACCAACTGAGAATTCAAAACCATGTGCAATGTCGGATTTCAAAACAAGAATCAATATCATATATAGAAATCTAAATGAAATTTATGATGTGCATAAAGCAATGCAACAAAGTATTGTCATTCATAATGGACATGAAGTAATGCAATAAAATATAGAATGAAAAGTACCTCATGCTTAGCTTGTTGTTTGTGCTTTTAGATGATGCAAAATGAACATCTGAGTGTATCAACTCCAATGAATGTTTGGTCTTGATAGAAGACTTTGGAAATGGCTTCTTATGTGATTTTGCTTTTGCACAAGCTTCACATGACTTGACAGCTCCGTTTTTGACTGAGAAATTTCAAAAATTTGTAGAATTTGACTCACATACCCAATTTGAGTGCTTTTTAGTGCAAAATCAAGCATTTTTTATAGTGAATCTAATCCCTTGATTAGTTCTTGGATTAGATCAGCCAAAAAATTAAAATTGAAGATTGAAAAAGGTGCCTTAATTGATCTTCTCTGATTTTTTGAGTGTATGTTGAAGTTAAGAGAGATTTTGCTAAAAATCATAGATTAAGGAGTGATATGCAAGGTGAGAGATTGTAATCCATTGTACCATCACTCTAGATTTGTTCAAGAGTGATAGGGTCAAGTTTAGAAGCATCAATTTGCTAGAAAACATCCTTGGATATGTCCTCCAAGTGAAACCTTTGAGAGTTTCTAGTGCATATAGAGCATCTATGCAAATCTTTTGTAGAATTTGACATAGATTGGCTTAAATTGAGAGTTCTAGAAAAGAGATTGAGATCCAAGTCACATTGTTCAACCCTAATCAATTTGTTTGAGTGATTGTAAGGTTTGAAAAGATTCATTAAGGTGTCTATGGCAAATGTAACTCCAGTTTCACACATTGTGTACAAGATTCAGACCAACACTGAGTAGAAAAGGATGATTTAATAGAGAGAGAAAATCATTTGTTACTTTGTAGAGGAGTTATCATCTCTAACCAAGAGAGTAAGCCATGCCACCGCAAGGTCGTGCAATTTCATCATCCCTCCAGTGAAAAATTATGTATACAATGTCTTTCTTTCTGGTGCAGACCTTCATAACTTCGGCTTCCCTTGGGGACCGAATACAGTCACCAGAACATTACATAAGATCGAAACAACAACTTATTTCAAATTCATCGATCCCTCTGTTGACAAGTGGAAGACAAAGGATGGGTATCGTTTCGATGCCATCAACGATCCAGCTCTGGCTGCTGCTAGTGCTTACTTGACCAAGTACACACAGTGGTACAAGTCGAAGATCACGAAGATCCCAATGTCCATGTTCCACATGTTGGCAGATTCACGACTGCACGGCCAAAATCTTTATGATTGGGCCCAGTTTGCTTCGAATTGCCTCCATGAATGCATCAAGAACAAACAACCGTCCACTTTGTTAGGATACCTAATGACAGATCTCACGATCTGACAAGTACAAAATGGACCTAAACTCAAGAAGATATTGCAGGTGGCCGACAAAGCTTGGGACATTCCAATCCAATCCAAGAAGTCCAAGTGATCCCGAGTTCACAAATCGCCACCACAAGGGCCAGTGCTAAAAAGGCCGAATACAAGCATCATCCAGTTGGTGACAAAATAGGAAACACCAACAGCCTCCCAACAAGATCCAACAATAGAAGGATCTTCAGTAGCAAAAGAGGTCGATAGCTCCAAGGAAACACTACCCAAAACACGCCAGTAGAGGAGAAGAATAAAGCTCATGGCAAAAAAAAGATCACCAGATGTCACAGATTCAGAAGAGTCAGAGTCTGAGGGAGAAAAACTCACACGGAGACCACACCACATGAGCCAGGCCACACCATCCCATTCACATCATCAGACTCGACAAGCTCCCAAGATGGCAGCTCCAGATCAAACACGGCAGCCCAACAACACTCCTCACCCTTACAAACAATCGACGGTGCTAACAGAACACCCTCTTCTTTGGCAGCCAACATGGGCACATACACCACAACTGTGTCACCAGATCAAGCAACAACTCCCCCTATATTAAATACAACGCCGATGCCGCCAAGCTCACCAAAGGCACAATCTTTGGGGGGGGGGAGGGGGAGGAGGAGTGGGGAGTACCATTCCCCAAGACACGGGAGCGGCTCAACAAACACAGGCCCATCAAGTCCTACTCTCACGGACATTTCACAATACTTTGATGCTATGGACCTGATGGAAATCAGTGATGATGATGCAGGGGAAGCAGATCAGTCAGTTGACCCCTCGACTAACCGGTAAGCCAACACCAAGTGCTCGAGAATAAGGTCCAGTACCAGAACACAGAGATTGCACAACAGCAGAAGTTGTCCAAAAAAGAAAGAAAAAGAGACAGAAGAAATAAGATCTATATGGTCTGACAGAAGATCAAATTGGAAGAGGTCCAGCAATAATTGAAGCACCAGATGGCCCAGATCGACCTAGCATGAGATGGATCGTCGGGTGCAATGACAGTTGATGCTTCTCTGGTTAAGCCCGAGGATATACAATTCTGGGCCCCATAGGCCACAGCCATCCGGATGGAAAAATATGTGCGGCTAATTCAGGAATGAGAAGCCGAGAAAAAGAACTTTGAAAATGTCATGGCCAAGTAGGAAAAGATCATCTTTGAGTCCCAGAAGCAACTTGAAGAAATGACAAAGGCCTTGCAGCATGTGTTGGACAAGGTGAACCAACTATGGGACACGACTGCTTCTACAAAGAAACCACGAGATGATGATGGAGATGATGAGCTGACAATAAGGATGGGCAAACCCAACCATCAGATGGTAGCTCGGGATCAGGTGGCCAGAGAACCCAAGCTACTTCCAAAGCTTTTCCCCCTCCACCTCCTATTTCTAATTCGCATTCTTATTTCTTATTTAATTTTTCTAAAACATTTGTCCTACTTACCCTATTTCTTCACCCTCCCCCTCTCCACCACCTCCTAGCAGATTATCATCTAAAGGTCCAACTGACACATACAAAGCCTGACGGGACGAGTTCCTATAATAGCTCTGTTCTCCCAGTGCAACGTACAATTTGTTAAACACAGCTCCTCCTAAACCTGTCATCCCTATGCCTCTCTCTCCTGATCACTCCATTCCTGACCCTCCAGAAACTAACACTGACATTGGTAGTGACGATGACTTCCTGACAGATCCACCAGAAACTAGAAGATTCTCGTCCAAGCAAGATACGGACATAGTTGAGCCATCTACAAGCGAGCGGACTAAAGAAAGTGATATGGCAACTAAGGCCCGGAATGATACTTGGCAAGGCCACCACAACGACGTATGGTAGCCTTGCCTACCAGGCCAAGGAGAAATATGGCAGATACTAAAGAATTTGAGAAGTTCAAAAGGAAATATCCTCCCAACATGAGAGGAGGAAAAGAAGAGATCAATCAAAGCTAATATTCCACAAGGGTCGAGATCATAGTCGCACTGCAACCGCAACCTGAATAGCAGAGCAAAGTTCTAAGGGATAGCATGCGACTGCAAGAATACCTAAGGGCACCAGCATGGAAAAGAATTGATCCCTTCTACATGCCACTCAAACGAAGATATCCTTGGCCTACAGAGCAACCACGGGTTGAAGTGATAAACTCGATGGTAATTCCAAGAATCTCAGACAATATCTCCTTGGATAACCTGAGGCTATAGTTGTTGGATTTTGGGCACAAGTACAAGACCAACGCCGATCTCTGTGTGTGAGAAACTGCCGAGTATTGCCGATCGATGGCCTTTCTGATGTAGCAAGAATTTTTTTGGGATCGCACCTTGGATCCAATAAGGATCAATCCCAATGTGGCTCTCTAGTCGGAGGACGACCATGTCATGATGGCCCGACTTTGCTACAGAGCGGCCTTCATGTCATCGCGATATGTCACTATGATAGAAGACTGGCAGGAAATGGGCTTCATCGAGAAGATACGTGATTACCTAGGGCCATTATCCTATGGTAACAAATTATGCTTCCAAATCTTTGAGGCCCTGAGAAGAAAAATGAGCGAGCAGAAACAGTTGGCAAGGCGACAAGGCGAGCAAGACTCACAAGAGGTTCTCAAGAGGGCTGGAATGTAGCGAACATTGAGAAATCTCCAATTTTGCAGAACAGTTTTGTGAATAATAAGCACTTGGTTTTATGGAAGCGAACAAAGATCCACGCTTTTCCAAGTGCCAAGCAGAACGACATCATCTGACATGTGTTGTAGTGGGTCCTGCAACAGATTAGGGGTGGATAATGTTAGCAGATTCCAGAGAATCCCCAGATGCCGAGCCAAGCTGAAAACACAGAGCATCTCTCACCCAAGACTGAGGAGGTCTCAGAAGGAGGAGAGCAGGAGAAGCTGAGAGATGAGCATGAGAGCCGAGGATTACTAGCTAGGACTACAGATTGTTTCCATGTGAGCCTACATGGTGAATCCCAGAGAAGGAACAACCATGTAGGAGCTAGCGACATTCCTACGCAATGTAAATAGATGTAGATCCCTCTTAAATAATGATAAATTTTACAATTTTTAGGACAATAATGATTGTACTTTACAATCATAGAGAGTTATTGTTGCTTAATCAATGGATCTATCAAGTTCTACACATTAGATCTTGATCTAGATTCACTACACTTGGATTTAAGCAAGAGCAATGGATCAACACATCATTAATTAATTTGAGAGCGGCCTCATACATGTGGAGTACTGTCCACAGTACGGCATAGAATGCAAAAGTCTCATCAATCTTCTTAGCAAAATGATGATTCTTTTATGGATCAAGTACATCCACGAGTCTGGTACAGTCCAGCAGGTCTTCACATGTGTGAAGAGTGCCACATCACTCAGGTCTATCCATTTGATCCATCCTTGATCCTTATCCATACTCGGCTTCACAAGAAGATAGTGAGATAGTATCTTGCTTTTTGGAAAGCCAAGATATTACTCCTCCACAAAGGAATATTGAAAATGCACTAATGGACTTTCTATCCATCTTGTCACCTGTAAAATCTGAATCCGAGCAGGCTCTCAAGTGCAAGTTAGATCCTTCATAAAGTATGCCAAAAAATCTAGTACTAGAAACATATCTAAGCACTCTCTTGGCACTTTTCCAATGATGCACTAAAGGAGCTTGCATACTTTGACTCAACTTGCTTACACAAAAACTTAAGTCAGGTCTAGTGATGGTTAAATAGGCTAGGGAGCCTATAAGCTTTCTAAAGAGGGTGATGTCCTCAAAGGATGCTTCATCACCTTCATTAGTTGCTTTCACAACATGCTCCATAGGGGTGTCAATCCCCTTACAATCTTTCATACCAAATCTTTCAAGAATGGAAGTAGCATACTTAGATTGACTTATGAAAGTACAATTGCTACTTCTAGACACTTATATCCCAAGTATAAACTTTAGGAAGCCTAGATCTACCATCTTGAACTCACTAGATAAATCAACTTTTACTTTGCTTATACCTTCATCATCATTTCCTGTCAAAATGATGTCATCAACATAAAGTACCAAAATGATGATCATTCCTTCACTACATTTGAGATATAAAGAAGGTTCATAAGCACTTAGTACAAAGCCAAGAGAATAGAGAAAATCATGCAACCTAGAGTACCAAGCTCTAGGTGCTTGCTTCAAGCCATATAGGCTCTTCCTTGAGTAGCACACCTTTTGCTCCTCACCAACCTTGATAAAGCCCTCGGGTTGCATCACGTAGATTTCCTTTTCTAAGAAGCCATTCAAGAAGGCATTTGTCACATCCATTTGGTAGAGATCCCACTTGAACAAAGTAGCAATGCAAATGATTAATCTAATAGTTACAAGCTTAACTATAGGTGCAAATGTTTCTTCATAATCCAATCCTTTTACTTAAAAGAAATCCCTTAGCAACAAGCCTAGCTTTGTACTTACTAATAGATCCATCTTGATTGTACTTTATTCTATAAATCCACTGACATGCAAATGGTTTCTTCCCTCTTGGAAGATTTACAAGATTCCAAGTATGATTTTCTTCTAATGCATCATACTCTACTTGCATTGCATCTCTCCAAACTTTAGATTTATATGCTTCTTCAAAAGATGATGGTTCTTCAAGCAATGTAGCTAAGAAGGAGTAAGAGGTAGAAGGTGTAGAGTCTTCTTTTTGCTCTCCCTTGTCCACATAGGTGAGCCTTGAGGGCTCGGCCTTGCTTCTTGATGATCTTCTCGGCCCCTTTTGACTTGGATCCATGTCTCCATCCTCGGATTTGTCAAGATCTTCAATGCACAATGGGTTAGATCCATTTGACAAGCTCTTATCAAATTGTGACTCATCAAAAAGTACATCCTTGCTTACCTTTACTTTCTTGGATATAGGATCATATATCCTATAGCCCTTGCTATTTTCTCCATAGCCAACAAAGATCCCTTTTAAGGAGGTAGCATATTCTTTCCTTCTTGTCTCCAAAGGGATGTGAACATAACAAATACATCCAAAGATCTTAAAATCTTTTACATTGGGTTTCTTATCAAACAAGGCTTGATAAGGTGAGATCCCATCTATAGCACTACTATGAAGTCTATTACACAAGTAGTAATTAGCACATGTTATAGCTTCTCCCCAAAATGAGATGGGAGGTGATGCATCAAGTTTTAAAGACTTTGCACACTCACATAGACTCCTATTTTTTCTCTCAGCCACCCCATTTTGTTGGGGGGTGTAGGAGCAAGTGTATAATTGCAATTTAATGCCATTGATCTCAAGAAAGTCTTTCATTATATTGGAGGTGTACTCTCCTCCATTATCACATCTTAGTGCTTTGATGGAAGTACTAAGTTGTTTCTCTACTAGAGACTTGGACTTAATGAAAGCTTCATAAACAAGACTTTTCTTTGATAGTAACTCAATTGATGTGAATCTAGTACAATCATCTATAAAAGTTACATCAAAGCACCTCCATTACTTGCATGTGAAAAACTATGTATAGCAGAATGTATGAGATCCAAGGGAGAGGTAGATCTTGATGAAGACCTCTTGTAAGAAGATTTGTGTGACTTTGCAAGGCCACATGCCTCACACATCTTTCCACACTTCTTGACGGCCCTTGGTAGGCCGAGAGCTAGTTCCTTGCTTGCCATTGACTCCATAGATCGAAGATTTGGATGGCCTAATCTCTTATGCCATAGCTCCACTTGAAATACCTCCTCCCTAGCCAAGTTCACACTTTCACTTGCAACATTAGCATCCAACTTGAAAAGTCTACCTTGCTTAATGCCACTAGCTATGCACTTATCATTTTTCAAGATGGAACAAACTCCATTCTTGAAATGTACATCTAGTCCATTGTCCATTAATTGTCCTACACTAAGCAAGTTTCTTGGAATGGTAGAAACATACAAAACATTATCTAGATCTATCCTTTTAGATGTGCCTAAGCAAAGAGGTATAGATCCTATGCGATCTATCTTGCATGCTTGATCACTAGCAGTGTATATTGACTTCTTAGAGTCATTACAAGATAGAAGAGTAGAAAAATAATGCTTGTTAAAAGACATGTGGGAACTAGCCCCACTATCTATCCACCATGTGTCTTGACTTGAAGTTGGTGTAGATGCAACCATTAAGGATGGGTTGAATCCATCCTCATCTTCTTCCTCCTGAGCAATGATCCCTTGATCTCCATTGGCTTCTTGATTCTTCTTCAAGTAGCATTTTGAGGCAACTTAAGCATAACCATAAGTTGAACTTCTTTCAATTCTGAATGAGCTATGTGTTCAGATAATGAACTTGTTTGATTCTCTATTCTGTTTGCTTTCTGTGATAAGAACTAATTCTTTGTATTCGATTAAAAGGAATCATTAGCAAATTCGATTCTGTTTGATGAATCTATTTGCTAGTTGTTGTTTGATCTGATTGCTTACTATTATCCTAAGAGCCTGGAAGATGAAGTAGCCTTTATAATCTCAGAACTTGACCAAATCGTTTCACCATTGGTATTTTTGGATGCCAATTTACCCAAATATCTTTGGATAACAAAATATCAGCTGTAGTATTCATTATGAATACTACATATCACATTCCATTCACCATCTTACATACACTTATCATACAAAAGAAGAGATTATTGTCTCTCTTGGGGAACGATCAAACCTTTTATACTACTTAATTCATTGATTTTGTGAAAATCTATAATGACTAGGCCACCACATAATTTGGTGCCATTGCCGGGGAGATGAATTTCATCTTTTGTAATATATTTAAGTATATTAAGTCTACAAATCTTCCTTATGTAACACATGCCAAGAATATACTCTCAAGCAACTATTGAACAGAAACGTTTAGAGTGTGTACAACAATTAGAAGCATATAGGAAATCTAGAGATTTGTATCTGCAAAATTTGTGAAATTCACCAATTAGAGCAAGATTAACACCTGAAGTGTTTAACGATCTTCTAAACGCTACTACAACATTTGTAGATTCATTTGAGAAAAGGTCCGTTAAAACACCAAGTTCTACAGACTCATCAGAATCAGATTTGTCTTATTCCACTTCCGAACCAAGTTCAAGATCAAAATCCTCTTCATCAGAACCATCATCTGAGCATAGTCTAGATCCTAGTCCTCCTAGTTCACCACCTGATAATATGGCAAACCCAGCACCACCCACATCTACTAAAATTAGATACGATTTTTTAAGGGATCATCATCTGAAGATGCTGACATTTATTTGTCCCAGTTTGAATCTATTACTATAGCAAATAAAGAACATACAAATGAGGACAAAGTTAGAATTTTGCCAAGTCTTCTGTGAAAGCAGGCTAGGATTTGGTATAGTCAATTAGTACCGAAAATGGTTAATACTTGAACGCTTTAAAAGTAGCATTCCTTAAGCAGTTTAGGGAGATAGGATACTTCACTAGATTGTTGGCACATCTTAATTTTGCTGAGAAAAAACTGAAGGAATCACTTAGAAAGTATACTCATAGAGTTAAGAATTTTATAGGAAAATTAGGAGCCAAGTATCTGGTTCCTATGCAAAACGAATGGTTCTTGGATGGCTTGCCTAAGACAATGGATCGTTATTGTCGACAAGGATTGATGACCTCTTTGGAAGATGTCATTGTCTCTGCCGAAAATTATGAAACTTCTCAAATTTCTCGTAGACGGAGGCATGAGAGAAAAAAGCATAAATCGAAACATACAGAAGAATCTGAATCATCTACTGAGTCTGAATCGAAATCTGATTTAGTAGATGAGAAAGAGTCTTCAGAGTATTCATCTTATTCTTCTACATCAGAAGAAGAATCTTCTTATAGAAAATCAAAGAGTGGGAATTCAGATAGAAAGAAAAGAATGGAGAAATCCAAAAAGATGGATCATTAAGGAAGAGTGTTGAGATATTAGCAAAATTGAGTGATTCAAAAGTCCAGATGTCTGATGTTAAAGCCAAACGAAAAAAAAAAAAAAAAAAAAAGCTTAACGCCAATGTTTAGTACATTGCTTGTGGGAAGGAAGGTCATTCTAAGACTAACTATCCCAGTTTACAAACTAACTATTTAGAGGAGAAATTATTCTTCTGTCCGATTAATAATCATGAGGAGATAGCTTATACTGCAACTCCTACTAACCAAAAGAACATTATACCAAAACCACGTACTAGTCAACAGTACACTATTTTGCGTAGAGGAGGGACAAGAGATTCCACTCCTCCACCCAGAGTAAGAGATTCGTGCTACAACTGCGGAGCCCCGGGTCACTATTCGCTTGATTGCCCTGAACCCAGGAGGTCAGTAGGATATGTGCCGCCCTGTGCTAACTATAAAGGCAAAGGGCATGTCACTGCTGAATGTCCTCAGCCACAACAGCCGCGGTCTATACCGAGGTTTGTAAACTCACCTAGAGAAGATGAGCTTTGGCCATCTAAAACTAACACTGAATGGTAGTTCAAAGGATAGAAGTAGAGTGCGAACTACAATATCAAGACCATCAATGGCCTGATTTAGATGTAGAGATAAATAAAGTAACTACTAGAAGTAGTAAATATTCTTCAACTCTTAAAGATAAAAAGAAAACCAAAAAAACAAAATCTGCAAAAAACGCGACAGAAAAAACAAAAGTTGCAGAACGGCCAGTAGAAATTTCTAATAGTAAAGAACTAGACCTTAATAGGCCTACTAAAAAATATTATGATGTTGATATTAGTTTGGAAGCTAAAAAACTTTTAGATGAAGAAATCAAAAAAGTTAAGAAAGCAACATTCTCAGATTCAGTTATAAGTAGCGAGATACCTAGAGACCTATCACCACTTAGAACTCGTTCGGATGATATAGTGGAAGACCTTGTCTCCAGAATGCCCAATATAACTTTTAAACAATTATTAGAATATAACTAGTATTATAAGAAAGAAATTAAGCAGTTTTTGCAAAGGAAAAAGAAAAGAAAAGCAAAGCTATCGTTAGTCAATGTAGGACTAGTTAACTACGGTGATGAAGGTCAACCCGAGATTCAGGTAGTAATAAATGGCTGTATTTTAGATAGTGTGCCCATAGATTCCGGATCTAGTGTAAATATAATGACTGAAGAAACAACATATGAGTGAGGCATTCACCATAGAATAGCACCCACATTAAGACATTTAAGATTAGCTGATGCAACTAGAAGATCACCAATAATATGATTTCTCTTTAATTTCTATGCTTGGTTTGTGTGAGTGCTAGCAGGAGAATTGTCCCAAGTTACAGTCTACATTGGAGACCATAAGTTCCTAATCGATTTTATTATATTAAGGACTACAAGAAAATCGTCGTTAAAATATTATTAGGACGACCATGGCTCTACCAAGTCGATGTCATAACTCATTGGAAGAAGAAGGAAATCACCTGCAGAAATCAAATGGAGAGACCGATGGGAAAAATCCATAAAAGAATTACGGTATCCTGGAAAAAGGATAAGTATGAAGGTGAGACACCTACATCATCCTCGAGCTATACTTCAGAGGATGAAGGAGCTCAGTCAGTAAGGACTGAGGAAGGGGAGCTATTGATAGAATACTAATAGACTCAGGATCCAGTATCAACTTAATAACTGAAACAATGGTTAAGGAATTCGGACTAGGAAAACAAATACAACCTATTACTTACCATGAAATCCATTTAGCAGATGCATCTAGCTAAAGGGTATTAGTGTAGTTATAGAGATAGAGGCGTTCGTTATGAATTTATTTGTCATAAACCCAGTAGATACACCACCATATTCAATATTATTTGGAAGACCATGGCTATATCAGGTAGATGCTATTATAAATTGGTCTACCAAACAAATATTTTTTCCAAGCATTCTCACAACCAGTCCAATAGGGGGTTACCTTTTGAGCTGGGGTGAGGAGTTAGCCAGACCTACTGAATCCTGGATCAATTTCATAGAATGCTATGAGATTGATGAGGATGAGGAAATTTCGATAACATCCGAGTCAAGGGAAGTGCTGGGTGGAACCAGAGCAAGCCTAACCGAAGGAATGGCAGATAAGAAAGATTATGTAAAAATAGAAATTAATAAAGGTAAAATTTTGAGTTTATATAAACACCAATCAGACCAAGAACGTGAAGAGTATATATTATTTGTTCAGAAATATCAAAACATATTTGCTTGGTCGATGGACGATTTAATAGGAATACCAGCTAAATGAGGAGAACATAGAGTAGATCTCATTCAGGGAACAATAGATGTTAGGCAGTGCCAATATAGATTAAATCCAAAGTATTCCTTGTTAGTTAAAGATGAATTAGATAGATGTCTTTGAGCGGGTATTATATATCAGAGAGAAGGCATCCTGTTAGGACATAAAATTTCGAAGGACGACATTCAGGTCGACATCGAAAAAGTAAAAATAATTTTAGAGTTATTAGAACCGTGACACTTGCTTTGTTACTTTTGTTGATGATTTCACAAGTGACACTTGGTTATATCTTGTTTCTTCTAGATTTATGGTGCATGATTATTTCCTATCATTCAAAGCATATGTTGAGATGGAATTCTCATTGAAGATCAAAGCTTTGAGGAGTGATGGAGCTCTTGAAAGAAAGACACCATATGAAGTCTTCTTCAACTATAAGCCTAAGATTGATTACCTTAGTGTATTGGAAGTTTTTGGTTTGCATATATTCTCGTGGAAACAAGGAAGAAAGGTTATCCAAGTTCATGGATCATGGTTGGATGCTTATCCACCAAGGAGGCCTACAAAGCCTTTATATACTCTACCTCAAAGGTGATTGAGAATAGAGATGCTATATTTTATGAAGATCAACATTCAACCTTGGAAAGGGCCGAGATCAAGACATCTCAAGATGCATCACAAATCATTTCTATTGATGATAGTCAAATTGCGATGGGGTCAAGATTATCCTCAACACATGATTTCAAGGGGATCTTCAAGATGCAAGGTCGAGTCCTTATGGTTCTTTTTTTATAGTAAAGAGAGGCAAAATTCAGGTGGTATCCACTCTAAATTTCTCACTTATGCTTCTCTTCCACTATTTGATGTACCATCTTGCTTTGTTGAGTTTTTTACATCTCAAATTTCAAGTAAGGCAATTTTAGTTTTGGATGATGCCTATTGTATGGATACATTTCTTGTCATTGTTGGCTTAGATGTGTTTCAAAATTTTTTTAAAAGCAAGATATTGTATCATCAATAGTATGCTCTTAGATCTATTAAGAGCAAGAATGAGTTCGATACTCATAGTTTGAAAAATCATGTTTTTTCATGTTATGAGGCATTCTGTAAACTTCTCTTGAGATTAAGTGAAGCATCCAAAGAGGACATTTACATCCTTGAGAAAGTATTTAGCCTCAAAAAGATCAAGTTAGCATTTGACATCAAGATTAGATCCATCATGGATAGAGTTCATAGTATGTGGACTAGTCAAACTAGTATGCTTAATCTTGTTTTTTATGAATAAGAATTTTTGTTGGTGCATAGTTAAAAATCTCACTACTCATCAATTTTGAATAAGTTTAGTTTGATTATAGAAAAATGTTTTTTGATGCAAGTATGTTGGTGTGCTAACTTACAAAAAAAATTCAATTCAAAAACTTATTATTGATTTTGATAATGTCGATGTGCTAGTCTTTAGAGCTCCATAAATATTTTTCTATTAAAAGTAGACCTATATTTAGAAGTTAGCAAAGTTTTTTTTTTTCTAAAAACTATTTAGGGTTGTTTGTTACTTTTAATATACAATGATTTTTACTATAAAAAAAATAAATTTATCGAGTTATAAAGGCTACCACATTGGCAAGCTAGCCTACAAAAAAATTTGATGTAAAAATAAAATAATTGAAGGTGTGCTATTTAAGATAGCTAAAACAAATTCATCTCTTTTAAAAAACAATCAATTAAATAGTCAATTTTTTAATGTATACATATATATATATATATATATATATATATATATATATATATATATATATATATATATATATATATATATATATATATATATATATATATATATATATATATATATATATATATAAACTGACACGTTGGCATGCTAGCCTTGAAAACTACATAAACATTTTTTTACATTAAAAATAAACTTATATTTAAACGATAGCAAATTGTCTTTGAATGGCCCAATAATGGACTAAATTTTCTTTGTTAAAATGTATGTACGAAAGTTTTTAGTGCCATATTGGACGATTGCACATTTGACACTATAAATTCAAACTTAAAAATACAATTTTCAATTCATGGCCAAGTACAAAATATCAACAACAAAAGAAAAAAAAGAATTAACAAATCTAAAAGAATATTCTATCTTATATATTTTCTTTTACCATAATATGACCTAGCTCAATTGTGGAAAAGACCTAGAGATAGATGTGTCAAAATTCAATTATACCTTTGATTTGAAAGTAGACTTGCAGCATACGAGGTGATATGACAATATATTTTATTTGGATTGATGAGAAAATGTTGGACCCTATTTTTATATCTTCAAAGGTTTTTATTACTAGAGAGCAACAAATATGACTCATTTGTGCTACTATTGTGTGTCTAAATGCATTTATGTAGTGAAATTCTATTGCGTTTTAGTTTTGTCATTTCTACGTAGACAAATTTAATTTCTACTAGAAGTCATGTAAACTAAGAAACATAAAACATCTTCAAGATTGACAATATAAGAAATATGGGAATGCTAATTCTCTAGATTTAATGTTTCTTATTTCTAAAATAATATTTTCATTTTTTATAATGTCAATCTAGGTCATTTTCTTTAGTTCACATAAGTATGTGTATTTCAATTTAGGAAATCACATGTAGAATTTACTTTGTTTTTTTGCACAGTCATTGCTTTTTGATACTTTGGCAATTTCGTTTGTCTTTTGCAACATTACAAGTTCATCACCCATTCATAATTTAGTCTACATACTTCAGTCTAACACCACTCATGCATGCATGTATTCAATTTTTAAACTAGGCACAACATTCATATTTTGAGTTAGGCACTGCTTTGAGAGTTACACTTCTTTGAAATCAGATCTAAACTTGCAATAACTTCAAACTGTCATATCATTACACACTTAATATTTAGTTAAAAAAACAACGTGGGCCCTGCCATATTATTGAGTTTACAAAATAACAAAGTCTTATACCATCCTTTGGGCCAATTGTAGCAAGCTTACGGTGTAGTACCCACACAACAAGCTTGGCATGTGCCTTCTTGTGCACACAATACGGGATCACAAATACCTGAAATACAATATGTATAGATGGATTACTCACACAATGAATGATGATCACGATAAGAAAAAGAATACTTAATAAAAATTAAAAAAATGAGAAATAGTTAATGTTTTGCATTGGTAGCTGCATCTATATGTAAAAATGCAATGTAACAAAGATCGATAAACTAGTTAGAACAATTTACAAAGTTCAAGAGAGGATCTAGTTTGCATGACTGCAGTAGTGTCTTGTAAAGATTTCCGCAAGTGTAATGGCATCCCTGACTGGATATGAATGCTTATGATGGTGAGACAGAGAGCAAAGACAACAATCTTGGTGTATGATGCCATTGCCTATGTTTTTGCTCTAATCAATATACAAGAAAAAAAGTGAGAGCGAGCAAGTAAGCGAGTGACAAAATGATGTAATGGCTATTTATGTAACAAAGAGTTTGATGAAAAAGGCTTTTCTCATCTTCTTTTCAAGAATTGATGAGCTTGGTGGACCTCTTATTTTGGCTTGGTGACAAATTTTCAACTTGGAGGATTTTGATGTTTTTGACTTAATTGGCTAGTTTCTTTTTAATGAAAAGCTATTATGGCCTTTCAAAGAATGATAAGCAAGCTAGTGGACATAATTGTTATTGGTTGAATATTGGAGGTTTTGTAGGTCAAAAAACTTGATGACAAAAAAATTATCTTCTCATTACCATTCGAGGAAAGACAAGCTTAGTGGGTAGGTATTGGCTTTTTGGTAAGTTGTCTACTTGGGTGAAAAGTTTGATGTAAAATGGCTTTGTTGACCTTTCAAATGGACAAACAAATGATGTAATGTCTATGATTATTAACATAACAAAGAGTTTGATGGAAAAGGCTTCCCTCATCTTCTTCTCAAACATTGTTAGGCTTGGTGGACCCCTTATTTTGGCTTGGTGACAAATTTTCAGCTTGGATGATTGTGATATTTTTAACTTGATTGGCTAGTTTGTTTTTTAATAAAAAGCTATCATCACCTTTCAAAGATTTATAAGCAAGTTAGTGGACACAATTATTTTTGGTTGGATATTGGAGATTTTGTAGGTCAAAAAGCTTGATGGACAAATAATTTCTCTTGTCATTATCGTTGGAGAAAAGACAAGCTTAGTGGGCCCAACTATTATTGGCTAGGCTTTGGATTTTTGATAAGTTCTCTACGTAGGTGAAAATTTTGATGGAAAATGACTCTCTTGCCATGACCTTTCAAATGTTTTAGTGTGCAAGAAGTATCACAACCATTAGATTAGTCCTACTCTTATCAACAACTAAGATTGGGAGGAACTTAGGCCGGTGGATTGAAATCAACAGGTAAAAAATTGTTGAAGGGGCCTAAAGACTAGTGAAGGGAAAAACACCCTTCAACTTTGATAAAAATTTTCATGTTCAGATGAACTGAAATGTCCTTACGTTTGAATTTGGGGTTGAAGGATAGAGTCTGTTCATACCAAAGAAAGAGTTCAAAAACCTAAAATGGGTCTACCTCCTTTGGTATTAAACCACTTTTGACCAAATGAAGGGCGCTTGGATTGTAATATTCTACAAAAACATAGTGTTAACCATGAAGAAAGCATTTAGTAAATTTTTGGAGCAATTTGGCCCTTTTAGGAAGCATGTGGTCTAGAACGTGTGGTAAAGAGCATTTTGCAAGTTCAGAATTCTAATTGGCAAATTTTTTGTCCAAACAATAGGGAGGCTTGGTAAGGAATTTTGAAAGATGAAAATGATCAAGTTTGGATATTGCCATTGTGCTCAAGAGGCCTATTTTATCCTACATTTTGGTTTTAAGCAATTTCGGCACGACAAATATGAGAGAATTAACTTTGAGAGAATCAAGCAAGTTGGAGGGCATATATGAGTGGAAATTTAATATTCTAATAGAGAAACTTGAGTTGTGGGACATTATCATACGAGATGAATTAAATTCAGAGCAGTCTAGCGATGAAGACACTACTCAAGTTAACAGGGTAAGTAATAAACATGCATGTTTTCTTGTTCATAAAGACTTTGTTATTATAGGTTAAACTATTGTGCTAAAGTGACATGTACTTGATTTTTGTTTCTCGTAGAAAATTTATTTTCAAAATAAAATATGGTGCACATGCCTCAAGTGTGATGGACAAAAGATGCATGAAAGACGCATTGTTGAAAATCATTTGTGGAAGTTTAGACGAAAAGAAGAAGGTCAACCATCGAATTTGGAAGACGTTGAGGTTTGTTAACTTTATATGATTGTTTTTTACTATAATCTTCGTCAATCTATATATGTCACTAATGGAATTTGTTTCATTTGTTTCATGCCATTCCACGGAGTTGATCCATCCGTGTTTAGTTACAATCAACATCAAGTTTTGATAGACATGAGAAAACAAAGAATGAAATAAATTGAAGAGGCAAACACAATTGGAAAAAAGAGTAATCAACTTTATTCTAATGATTATGATGATAAGATACAACACGATGAAGCAATGCACAACATGTTTGAATCTTACTTTGAAACAAATGAGAATGATGATATGCATGCATCTTCTAATGAAAACGGAGATCATGAACAATTTGAGATGGATGAAGACGAGATTCTATTGAGCAAGGAGGTAGACACTCCTCTATATCCTGGAGCATCCATTACGAGACTAGCTACATCAATTCTTATTCCAAACCTTCAAGCAACATACAAATGGAGTGATCGTACCATGACATCTTTATTCAGGTACTTAACACATAACACAACTATTGTACTTTATAGCGTATTTACATTAAGTTAATTTTTTTTCTTTTCTAACAACTCACATTGCTCTTTTTTAGGTTGTTGCATTGAATACTTCCAAAAGAAAATGTGATACCTAAAACATGAAAAGAAGCACGAAAGATGATGATTGTGCTTGGAATGGATTACGACACAATACATGCATATCCAGAAGACCATGTTCTATATAGAGGTGAGCATTCAGAAAAGCTTCAATGTCCAATGTGTAACGCTTCACATTTTCGAGATGACATACAAGGGGATAAAGTGCCAAGAAAAGAATTACGACATTTTCCAATGGCTCTTTAAACGCTTGCTCTCTTATTTTTGAATATTTTTGTCACATGCACAAGCAATTAAAAAATAACACTATATTACACAATTGAACCATTATTATAAGCCAATTCAAACATACAATTACCATCAAACACTATCTAGTCATCTACTACTCTAAATCTTAATCAAAACACACTCACACACACACACACACACATTCTCTCTCTCTCTCTCTCTCTCTCTCTCTCTCTCTCTCTCTCTCTCTCTCTCTCTCTCTCATTATAAATCTAATATAAATTTTCTATCAAACACTATTTATTTATCTATCACTCTTAAATACCCTAAACTAATGCATAATACAAAACACACACACACACACACACATTCTCTCTCTCTCTCTCTCTCTCTCTCTCTCTCTCTCTCTCTCTCTCTCTCTCTCTCTCTCTCTCTCGATATATATATATATATATATAAATAAACAATGTATCGCGTGCACGAAAGAAATGTGAAACAAGACAATTCGGATGGATTTCGAATATGATTGCTGGTCACTACTAGCTGTATCATTCCTACAGTCCTCCAAAATATAGACAGACACTGTTGATCTCCATTTTATATTAACACAGCATTCAATAAAATCCAACTAGTATGGCGGACAACAATTCATTTAAGATCAGACAAGAAAAGAGTGATATGTGCGAAATGGCTACAATATCATCTATTGTTCTTCTCGTTTTTCGTGCACTGTATGGCAGGCCCACACAGTGCATTGGCGTGAGAGAAGCGGCGCTCTCTCACAAGTAATGTCTCGCTTACTAGAGGACTTTTTGGATCTATGTGGATCTCGCTCACAGGCAGACTTCTATTTTGTATTATGTCTTTCTTGCTTACTAGCATTAGACTTCTACATATATCATGCATCAACCAGAAGGTATATAGTCGCGTCGTGTAACTTCTAGATTAGAGTGATTAAACATCTACAATTAATCATGAATTACAAGAGTGGCAAATTAGCCATAACCTAGAGTGCTTCTACTGATGTCATGATATCAGATCAGATATCTGTACTTCTTGGTACTTGCACGATCTTGCTGATCCTCTTTGGAGCATGAGGGCTGAAAAAAAGACGTTGTGATGATTTTTGTGTCGCTTCGTGTCTTTTGACTTTCGTGTCTTCTGACTTTCTCCGGCTACACAGCGAAAAATTCTCTTTCGCAAATTTTTCGCGTTCGTGTATTTTGGTCAAGGTGTTTGCGAACATTTTTGCTTGCTAGAAAAGCTTTGGTAATGGAAACGTTTTGTTTCTTCAGCTCTCTCTCAAAGCATGATAGCTTGAAGACTCCAAGACTGATCCTCTGTCTCTCAAAAAGACCTTTGTCTAGGGCTTTTGTGAAAATGTCAGCAACCATGTCTTTCGTTCCGATGAAGGTGGTCTGTAGCATCTTCTTCTCAATCAGATCCCTAATCAAGTGGTACTTGATCGCGATGTGTTTCGTCCTTGAGTGGAATACATGATCTTTCAATTCAGCTCCCAAAATCCTCTAGGATTTTCTGGGTGTATCTGGACTGGTGAAGGTACAAGCTTACCTCCCTCATAGTCTCTGTCAATTTGCAAGCCAAGGTAGCACCTGGCTTTTTCCAGATCCACAATCTCGAAATGTTTCGAGATGTCTTTCTTCACTTCAGCAATCAGATTTCCACTCTTGCAGAGTATCAGAGTGTCGTCCACATATACAGCCACAATAATGATCTGCCCATCTATAATTCTAGCATACACATTGGAATCAGCATGGCTGCAACGTCCATACTCGGTTCTTCCTCATGGATTCCATATCTTTGTTCATGGCTTGGATCCATTTGTCCTTCTCTGAACATTCAATTGCTTCCTCAAAAGTTTGTGGTTTGCCACTGAATCCACAGAACTCTTCTGATGTCGAAGCAGAACTGCCTGGCACGTATCTTGCTAGCGCTCTTCGTGGTATTGTCGACCTTCTAGGAGATCCTCTTGGGACAACAATGCCTTTCCCTTTGTCTTCTCTGCTAGGTTTACAAGTACTGTAGCAGTAGGCTGCCTCTCGAATCTTTCATCTTCTGATTCATCACTCGTGAAGTGACTCAAAAATCTTCGTTTTCATGTTCGTCTTCTGCTCCCTCTGTTACTGGTGGCAAATCATAGTACTGTCTCTCTAGAATCTCATAGCCGACATGATCATCATTGGACATTGTACTGCTCTCATCAAATATGACATCTCTCACTATCTTCACAATGTTCATGTCTGGCATGTAGACTCTATAGTATGACGAATTGTTGTCATAACCTACCAGAAATCTGTGTTCAGCTTTCTTATCAAACTTATTTCGAAGCTTATCAAGAATATGTGCATAAGTTGCATAGCCAAAGATTCTGATGTAAGACAGGTTGGGCTTTCTACGCCCCCCATAATTTGTGTGGTGTCATGTGAGGGACACCAGACTTCCCTGTCCTGTTCTGAATGTATGCAACTATAGCTACTGCTTCAGCCCACAATACCCTTAAAGCCTTCGAGTAGGCTATCATGTATCTGACAACTTCCATCAAAGTCCTATTCTTCCTCTCTGCAACACCGTTGTGCTGCGATGTGTAGGCTGCAGTCCTTCTGTGAATGATGCCACGATCATTGCAAAAGTCAGTGAAGCGATTCGAGATGTTTTCGCCACCTCGATTTGTCCTAATCTGCTTCACTTTGTTGCTTGTGCATCACTCTATCAAATTCACGTATTCTGTGAATTTATCAAGTGCTTCTGATTTATTTTGATAAAGTACACTTTGACAAATTTATTATAATCATCAATGAAGGTTATGTAATACTTCGAGCCTCCTACTAAGATCACATTGAAAGGCCCACATATGTCAGAATGCACTAACTCTAGAATCTTGATCGTTCTGTAGGAGTCTTTGACAAATGGAGTGCAAGATATCTTACCCTTCAAACATGCATCACAGGTGGTCGAACTGGTTGCATTCGTGATGCTGACCCCTGTTATTGCTCCATGATGGCTTGCTTGGTAAAGTGCCATTGAGTTCATGTGGCATAGTCTCTTGTGCCACAGAGTGTCTGGCGAATCATCATGAGTCTTACCTTTCCTTCTGCCTTGAGTGATCAGGGTACTAGTATTGGCGTCAACCACGTTGCATGCTTCATTAGAAAACGTCACATGCATCCCTGCATTAACTATTCTTGCCACAGAAAGCAAGTCTTGCTGCAGTGTAGGCACGAACAGAACATCTTTGAGTCGTCTGTCTCTACCATTGGTGTTGAGCCACAATGAACCAATACCGTTCACTTGATATTTGGATCCATCTCCAAGAACAATGAATCTTGAAGGATTTGCACTTCTGAAATCAGACATAATTTGTCTTGATGTCACGAAGTTGGAGGTGGCTCTTGAATCTAGGATCACCTCATGTGTGTCAGATGTTGACGCTACACACATATCTGCACAAATATAGACGGTCAAACAATTTCTATGCGATCTCTCTTCGCCCATTTTCGAGCTCTCAGGCTCCTCGACATAGGACAAACTGTTACTGTTCTTCTGTCTGTTTTGTGTTGATTTGTTCCTCGGGTTCAGGCGACAATCCATGGCTGCATGATCCTTCTTGTGGTAGTGGATATATTCAATTTTTGGATTGAGCCAGCATGTATCAACTGTGTGCCCATCTCTTTTTCATCTCACGCAAGTCTTCTTTTCTCCACCTTGCTATTTTGACCTCCCTTTGCTCTTCCAGTTGCCTTTGCTGGTCCCCTCTACTTGCTGATCATGATCCTACCTTTTATTCGACTCCCTCTTAGGCTTGAATTGTTTCTTGGATTTTGCTTTGTTGTTGTAGAGGGCTTGGTCAAAACCATCTTTGTGATCAAGGTGTTCTCTAGCCTCAACCTCCTCTCGAATCTCGACAATTGCCTTTTCGAGGTTCATTGTAGGATCTTTCGCGAGCAGGAGTCTGGTTGTCTGGAAAGATCTGGGTAAGAACATGTAAGTGAGCTGCTTCTCAACTGACACTGCATTTTCTACTCTAGAGTTATATAGTGATAGAAATAGACCCTTCATCTTCCTCTCAGAAGGCAGAGAACAGGAGAAGCTAAGAGCCGAGCATGAGAACCGAGGATTACTAACTAGGAATACAGATTGTTTCCATGTGAGCCTACATGGTGAATCCCAGATAAGGAACGACCATGTAGGAGCTAGTGACATTCCTAGGCAATGTATATAAATGTAGACCCCTCTTAACTAAAAGTAGAGTGAGTCATCTTTTGATGGTGACCTCTAGTGGAAGAGCTATTTCCACTTGTAATTTCAAAACTAGTGGAATTTCCACTTAGGCTTCACATGGGTAGCCCTCTTGCTTATTTAAAGGCCCCTCTCTCTTGTGAGAGAGCTTTTATTGTATTGTCATTTCTCTTGTATGAATGAAGAAGATCCTCCATGAGTTATTGGCAATTGAGAAGCTCCTTGTTCATGGCTATTGTCTTGAGTGAAATTCCTATGAACATGCTTTGATTTCCTTGTTGTGGTTGTGCATTAATTAGATTTCCTATTTTCTTTATTGCAATGTGGAATGTAGATGTGGATTAGCTTTCTTGTTTTTTGATTTTGTAATTTTCAGCATCCAGGTTAACTAAATAGACTGAGATTGTGGATTAGGTCTTGCATATTCACTAACAATCATGTCCTTGATTGTTCTAAGGTATTCCAAAAATCCAGAGATGGGTATTTTTTTTATTCTTGGAATGCTAGAATGTTGCTAGTAGTTAGCTTTTTTTATTCTTGTTTTTGTTGTGTAGGTTAATCTTGATGTTGTATTGTTCCCTTGATTTTTTAGAATAGTTTAATAGACAGATTTGTAGATTGCTCTCTGATACAACAATCAACTACAAGTTTTGTATACTGAAAGTAGTTTGTAAAAATTAGTCTATGTCTCTCCCATTCAAATTATGATTGAACAAAATTAAACAAAATCAAAGCTATAAAGACTAGTTTAACTTGGGATCATAAACATGGGTAGCCATCGTCTTCGCACCTGCATCTTCCATTTTGTTTTTGATCTTCGCTAATTGATCCTTCCCACAAGCAGTTTCATAGATGTTTGATAGTAGCACATAAGGTTTCTAGCAGCACCAAGCAAGCTCATCCAGGCCACACTCTCAAGCAGACAAGCATCTTGCATGCCCTAGAAGATCGACCATACATGCATAATGTTCCTCAGTTGGTGGACACCATGTTTGCTCTGGGCCTTCAATCATTTTTTCAACTGTAGGCACCATTCTACCGACAGAATGGTATCTACAATCAATATTTGATATACATGAGATTTTTCTAGCAGCTGCAAGCAAACTCGCCCAAACTCCACCACAAGGCTGAATTGGCCTTCACTCGTACATAGAAATGGCCTTTAATCATTTCATTCCATGAGAGTGGACATCTCAAAGAACAAACGTGACATTGTTAAGCTGCACACCCTCTTGTTTCATTTGCTCATAAACTGCTTCTTTCAATGTAGGCCCTATTCTATCTTTTTGACTGCAGGCACCATTCTGCTGGTAGAATGGTATCTGAAGTCAATATTTGATATACATGAGCTATTTATAGCAACTGCAAGCCAACCACACCACAAACCACACCACAAGGCTGAACTGGCTTTCACTCATAGACATCCAGGGCCTTCAATCATTTCATTCCATGAGAGTATTCTATCTTTTTGACTGCAGGTTCTACCGGTAGAATGGTATCTCTAGTCAATATTTGGAAATACATGAGCTGTTTCTAGCAAGACGAAACCACACTACAAAAGGTAGAATTTGCATTTTGTTGATAAAGAGCTCGACCTCAACTAAGCCATAGCATTCCACGAATCCACATCTCATTCACTCATGACTGAAAGCATGTTTGTGATGTCAAAGTGAAACTGTTTGTGCTGTTCCAAATGTGACATTGTCTGGCTGCACACCCTCTTGTTTCATTTGCTCATACAGAGCAATTGACTCCTTACAGACCTTTGGTGGAAATGCCATTGTCTTTTTCACTGCATGCCCCATTATATCTTTTTGACTGTATGCACCATTCTGCCGGCAGAATGGTATCTACAGTCAGTATTTGTACATTACTGGAATAAATATCATGAGTTGTTGCAGAGGCATTCTCTGAATGATATTGTCTACTTATGTTCCTTCTCAAGTCTCATAAAAATACTAGGAGTAGTCATGTGTGAATAAGGTGTTTCAAAGTAGCATGTTTTTTCATGGCTTCACTATATCTACCGTAGATGCTTTAGTGTATAGGCCAACTTGTACAGGGAGACAAACCAAAGACAGTCTACGATGGAATTAGAAATTGCCAATAAGGAATTTTTTGATGTTTTCTTGAGTTTCTTTCAAAGTTGATTGACATGACAGGTTTGGCTTACTAAGAGCTTTCTAACTGCAGGCACCATTATGTGACCTACAAACCGTTACTTCATGTAGTGCTCACTCAAATCTTTTGTTCTCTATGCAGGTAAACATAAAATGGTTCATTCAAGAAAAGCAGAACTTGGTGGAAAGTCGAAAAGGGGAGGACTGGGTAGAGGATTGAGAGGTAGGGAAAGCAAAGAAAGTCTACAATGCAAATTGAAAATGTCAATCAAGAACCACTGGGGCTTGAAGATGTTATCAAGGTAGATGAAGAATAAATCTATAAAATATTCAATGGATATTGACTATTCAATTTAGCTTATATTGTGGTTATCTTTTTGATCAGGTGTTTTTCATTCTTAATTTGAAACTAAAGCAAGACTGGTTCGACATTCTATGGTCATTGCCATTTGATATATTAACATTACTGTGTAATCACCCCAATCATTCTACCATCTCATCCCATGTTGATTGAATACATGGACGATCTAATGTCAGTTTATTGGAAAGAGTTATATTCACCTTTGCAAAAGATGATGAAGATAAATCCTTATGATATATTACAATAGGTTGACATGTATTGTGCTTATCGACGTGTGGTTTTCAAGTATGGCTTGATATAGTTGATTATGTCAAAATTTTAGTTTGTGCGATGTCAAGTATGATTTTATTTGCATTGCATGGTGTGTCACTAATTACGGAACTCGCATATTGAACATATATCTGACACATTTACATTCTGAAGTCAAATTAGATTCCATACCTCTTGTTCTAAGAGCTTGGACAACTATGGACAATGATGCGTGCATGTACTCAGAAACTTTACTACAGTTGCGTGGTGGTAGGGCATCATTCATGGAATGGGAGCGAAATAATTGTCCATGGTGGTTGGAGATGCAGCTTGGGAGTTGCATAGAGGAAGAGAAGGACTTATACCACAAAAACAAAAAGGGAGAGCTATCTGTGGGAAAATCGGATTCTGAAAATGACAGCAACAATGTTGTTGAGCAGTATAACATGCTCAAAACATTAAAAGATAAGGGTCATGTTGTTTCATATGTGCCAACAGTAGGGAGACCCATGAAATCCCAATCACATCGAGCCCAAGGTAGTTAGTTATTTTTAAATGCTTTGGCTTGTGATTTTCAGCATGCAAGAAATAAAATTGCTTTGTCTTTATTGTACAGATTCTCAGGTTAACCCTCGTCCCATGTACGTGTGAACAAAAAAGTGTACCATTGAGGCAACATTTATATCATCATCGATATTGCAATACCCATCGTACCTTGTTGATGACATCTCTTACGAAGAAGATGCATTAGCTTGTGATGTTTGTGCTATTGGCCATGCACTAAAAACTAGAAACACGTCATTTGATAACCTGTTGAGGATAAGAGATTTTTTCAAAAAAAAATACAAAGGGCAACAAAGCACGAGGAGGTGTTGTTGCCTCATGGTCTGTAGATTTTGTGATGGTGGACATTCCTACAGGTATGATATTGGATTCTTATGATTCGAATATTTCACCCTAGAATGTTTTGCATGCCAACTTTTTGCGTTACTCGTTCGGCATATCATTCGGGAAGATGGATGATCATGGATGGGTGCTCGTAGTGTGTATTATGCAACATCAAATGATAATGACATTCGAGGAAGTTATCGATCAAGTATAAAAACTCTTTAGAAGCATTCCAGACAATTATGGAAGCATTAGAAGGCCAACATGATAGAAGGTACTTCATTTTGTCATGAAAAAACTTCTATTTTATAAACTCAGTCGAGCCATCATGATTAAAATATGGGCCTTCGATGACAATGAAAAATATTGTTGGGAGCACTCGTAGATTGCAAAAAAAAAAAAACATTGTGATTGGCATATCCACACGTCAATAAAATGATTGCACTTTTCAAACACAAAAGTTCATTGGCCATAAAGATCCACGAGTGTCACCGGTGTGGAGGACGAGTGCGTTTTGTTGAAATGCACTTGCTAACCAATTGTTTGAGGGTAGCACAAAAGCAATTGTCTAAAGATAGTACCTAACGAAGTTTCTAACCTATTATACAGCTATCTAAGTCAATTAAAGCATATGGGATCCTTCTAATATATAAGTAATAGTCGTCTGTCAATGCGTATCGTAGCGGCTAAGCATGTTGTTATGTTTCCAATTCATAAAAAATTAAAACTCTTAGGCCATGGAATCTTGCAGTTTGCTCCATGCTTTAACATCGTCAGTCGTAATCATGACACATCCAAGCTCACTGGCCATTCATGATGTCGATCGATTCTACACTTTTAGAATCTGTTTACTAGTGTTCTTTTGCTTGCTTCTCCTGTCAGCAGAGACAATAGGCTCTGGCGTACGTTCTTCTTTCTTGTTTAAAGCCCAAAAGTCAGGCAGAAGGGACAAATTATCCTTGTAGTATTAACGTCCTGCCTATCAGAGGACATCCGGGTGGGTCTCTCTTGAACTGAATGCACATGCATAATTAACCAAAATGCAAGCCAATGCGTTCAACAAATGATCTACATTACTGCTGAGTTGAACAGCAATGGAATCTACTCCCAAAATCAAGAAACCAACCAGTCTTTTGATTCTTGGACATCCCAAGAACATCAAAAACTAGAATGTTGGAGGATATGCAAGATTTATAACACATTTCTAGCCTATTTAGTTTACTTGAATGCTGATTCCTACATTAATCCACAAACAAGAAATGGAAACTAATCCATGACTAGGAAAGCATGAAAACTAATCCACTCTAAGTCCACAACCACACACAATATGAATGGAAGGGCATGATCATAGGGGTATCACTCAAGAAAACGATCATGATCAAGGAGCTTAGTGTAGCATCAAAACTCATGGAAAATCTTCTTATTAAGCATGGAGTAGATACAATGCAAAAAAGCTCCTCTTCACTAAGAGAGAGTCTCTTACATAAGCAAGAGAGCTCCTTAGGTGGCATCCTAGTGGAATTTCCAAATTTCACAAATTACAAGTGGAATAATGCTCTCCACTAGAGGTCACCATCAAAAGGTGACTCACTCTACTTTTCTAAGAGGGGTCTACTTGCATTTATTACATTTGCTTAGAAATACTAGTTCCTACATGGTCATTCCATCTTTCGGGATTCACCATGAGGCTTACACAGTTCTTGCTTGTCATTACTACTAGTATTCTTGATGATGAGAATGATCTATGATTATCTATCATTTTTTTTTATATTCATTGCAATACTTTTTATGTATACTTTTATAGATAGAGTTGAATGTGATAATTATAATACCCGAACCTTGCGGTTATGTCCTATTTCAAAATGTCACCACATATTTCCGGCGTGTAGGTTTTTCCATGCAAGTTGGAAAGAATAGAACCTCGCCTTTAATGGGAGAAAAATAAGGGCTACACACCTTCCTAGGATTGGGGATTTTAATTATCTACATTTCACCTTTGCATTTTAATTAATTGCTAGTGTATGTGATAAAATACGATATTGCTTTGAACAAAATGAAAATTATGAATTACATTTAATTTCTTACTATGTTAGATAACGTATTCTAATAATAAAACAAATTGAAACAATACAAACTCACCAGTAAACTCACTCGAAGCTCAAGTGCAAACGTGCAAATGCTCGCTCTTTAAACGCTTGCTCTCTCTTTTTCGAATATTTTTGTCACATGCACAAGCAATTAAAAAATAACATTATATTACACAATTGAACCATTATTATAAACAAATTCAAACATACAATTACCATCAAACACTATGGTCATCTACTAGTCTAAATCTTAATCAAAACACACTCACACACATTCTCTCTCTCTCTCTCTCTCTCTCTCTCTCTCAGTCCTAAATAAATATAAATCTAACAATCTATTACTACCATAGATTATGTATTTATCTATAATGTTAAATTCTACATCAATGCCAAATGTTAAACACTATCTTAAATAATTCTAACAATCAAAAATAAAAAAATCAATCTATTATAAACACTATCACAATCTATTATAACTCTCTCTCTCTCTCTCTCTCTCTCTCTCTCTCTCTCTCTCTCTCTCTCTCTCTCTCTCTCTCTCTCTCTCTCTCTCTTTAAAACAAACAAACAAACAAAAAGCAAAACAAACAAAAATCAAGCACCAACCTCAAACAATGATCTTCAACCACTGATCTTGAAGCACCCTCAAGCACTGATCTTCAAGCCCTCAAGCATTGGTCTTTAATGGACACTTCTATGGACAATGCCTTGATATTTAGATGGTTCTTGGATAATAGCAATGCCTCGATAGTTACCTAGACATTAGACACTGGTGACATTCATGTGTTGGTTGATTATGACGAATCCCCAAGATACTCGAATAGAGCAACTCAAGAGCACCTCTCACCTTAGACCGAGGAGGTCTTTGAGAAGAAGAGACGAACGAAGACTGAGAGCCGAGTATGAGTGTCCAAGAATACTAGTAGTAATGACAAGCAAGAACTGTGTAAGCCTCATGGTGAATCTCGAAAGATGGAATGACCATGTAGGAACTAGTATTTCTAGGCAAATGTAATAAATGCAACTAGACCTCTCTTAGAAAAGTAGAGTGAGTCACCTTTTGATGGTGACCTCTAGTGGAGAGCATTATTCCACTTGTAATTTGTGAAATGTGAAAATTCCACTAGGATGCCACCTAAGGAGCTCTCTTGCTTATTTAAGAGACTCCATCTTTGTGAAGAGGAGCTTTTTTGCATTGTATTTACTCCATGCTTAATAAGAAGATTTTCCATGAGTTTTGATGCTACACTAAGCTCCTTGATCATGATGGTTTTCTTGAGAGATGCCCCTATGATCATGCCCTTCCATTCATATTGTGTGTGGTTGTGGACTTAGAGTGGATTAGTTTTCATGCTTTCCTAGTTGTGGATTAGTTTTCATTTCTTGTTTGTGGATTAATGTAGGAACTAGCATAATAAATCTTGCATATCCTTCAACATTCTAGTTCTTGAAGTTCTTGGGATGTCCAAGAATCAAAAGACTGGTTGGTTTCTTGATTCTTGGACCTCTAAAATGTTGTAGATTAGTTCTTGTTTCTTGTTTTGTCAATTTATGCAAGTATAGTAGTGCTTAGGATATTATTTCAGTTCATTTGGGTCCATAGGCGAGTCTATTGACTTCTAGTTTTCCATGCCCTACTTGTAGAGTACACTAGTTAGATACCTTTCTTGACTTAATATGATACTTCTCTTCGCTCTGTCTATTGTTATCTCGATTCCCAAAAGGTAGTGCACAGGGCCTGAATCAGTCATTTCGAATTCCTTCGACAAAAGAGTCTTCTTCTCATGAAGTAACTGATTTGAATTGCTGATGATCACTATTTGCTATTAGTCATGTACAATCTATTTGCTAGAATCCACTCACACAATTACTTTGTTCACAACTCTTTGTTAAAGATATAGGTCGGACTCTCGCAACAAGAAAGAACTTGCTAAAATCATTTCGATGCATGAACTGCCGCACTAGACTGCATCACTCTACGACATGAAATCCTATTACCACATGACATGATACGTATAATGTGAGAGAGAGAGAGAGAGAGAGACTGACTTGCAAAATGCCCAGTCCCAGATATTAGAGCAGGTTGTATCTTGTTTGAGAGCGTCGAAGCAGTCGTAAATCCAGTCCCAGTCTTTTTGGCTAGATGTTCTGCAGTCCAGCTTTTATTGTGATGCTGAAATGCCTCTGATCTGAATTTCGGGTCACAATTGAGGTACTGCTCCACTGTTCCCTCTCACTAAGAATATCCTCTACAAAACAAATCTAGCTCTTTACTCGTTCATTTGGCCACACAACCAAAAGAGAAGATTAAAAAAAAAAATCATCTGGATGTGAAACATCTTTATGGAGATGCAGTTCTACTTTTCGAACACATGCAAATGAGAAGCAGAAAGAGTCAACCTGCTAGATTTTGAAAACCGACAGAATTTCATTTATGAGAAACATTGCCAATAGCTACAGTGAATTTGCATGCTCACTACTCTATCAAAAAATAGGCGCTGTTTTTGAAAAACAAGGCCCGCGAATCTACCTACACACTGATGGCTACTATGCAGAAAAGTGATCGTTGATTTGTAGCATAAACCTTTTGAAAAAAAAACGCCCAGAGATCTGCCTGCACACTGGTCGCTCCTCTGCCACGCCCTCTCTTTTCTTGTTAATTCATGTGATGATAGCATAGTGCAGATGCGGAGCGAAAACCACCAACTAGAAAATCATATTTTTGCAATTGGCCCTTTTAGCAGCACTTCGCGCGTCACAGTCCTGATTTTTTTAGCGAAGGACTGGCTAGTAACGCTCGCCCCGACATCGAATACTGTTTATGTGGTTCTACAGTCTTGTGAGCGAGCCAGATGGATTGCGAACAGTAGACAAGATTTCTGTCAGCCCTGTAGTCCAGATGGATCGTGAGTAGAGAATTTTTATTAGCAGCCAGATGGATCGTGGTAGATTTAGAAATTTGCACACACAACTTTTTATTTATGAATCATGAAATCATACATACCTATGCTCCACAAGTTACCACGTGGCTCCCTCCCTCTCCCTCTTTGAGCACAAAGCTGAAACTTGGTTATAGGACAAAATTGTAAAAAGTAGTAGGTACATTGATGAAAAAGATATATACACTCCCAAGGGAAAGTTTAAACAAAATTAAGCTCAAACAAGAGCGAAGCTTTATAGAACAAGTTTTATGCTCAGCATAGAACTCTTATGCTGAGCATAGGAGTCCAAACTTTTGAACGGCCTTTTCCATTTGAAGAAACCATGTCCTTCAAAATGATTTTCATCAGATTATCACTACGCATACATATAGAGGCCCGAGGCGGGGGCATTACGCAACTAAAGAACTTGAAGTGTCCGATTGGTGAATATCACCTTGAAGGGCAAGGTCTCTAGCATAGCAAAAAAAACTTTTGAAAGTTTTTTGCTATGCTGAGAATAGCGAAGAATAGTTACGCCGCCGCTCTCATCACTGCAAAAATAAGCTACAGTTCTCACTATGCGTACACGTAAATGCCTGATGTGGAGGCCTAAGGAACTTATCTTAGGGTGGCTAGAGGACATGGTCAAATGGAGGAAATCAATATGTAATCACCCTGCCTGAAAATGTTGCTCCAGCGACTATGAGAATAATGTCTCACTCTGCAGGGCTTTACGAAAGGATGAGCAGCAAGCATGCATTCTAGAGCTTGTAAAAATCGATTTTTAAACGTTACTAAAAAATTATATACACCAATTATAGTTTGTTTTATTGATTTCAACAATTACGTTACAACTGTTTTTTGGCTAATTCTAACAATTATGTAGTTTGTATATGTGAATTTTTCACGAGTAGTAATGGTGCACTCTACGGGGACCATTCTGAAAGCCACTATAAAATAAAAAACCCAGATAACTATTTTTTCTAGAGCATGAGTAGCACAATACTGAGAGCATTTGGTATTTTAAGCCTTACCAAAAATGACAACTCTAAAAAAGACTCTTGAATTAAAAAATACAGCAGATAGAGCTGAAAGACAAGAAAAAATAAATTTTCAAAAATTAACCAATAGTTGATGATTGAAGTTCAAAAATTTAAGTTGTATTGGCTTTTAATTTGAAGTACATAATAACTAACATTTAGAAATGCCAATCTTTTATGCTTTAAAAGCATGTCTTGGGTTTTCTTTGCAACCATCATGCTCAACTCATCTTCAACAACTGAAATCAGACTTGGAAGGTTTTGTTTCAATATTGGATATTACTTTAGAAGAAGATATGTTGGTTGACTCCAAACAATAAGACAAGTCTTCAAGTTCAACAATAGAAAAACGAGTGTTGATTATATATCAAATACTAACTGGAGAGACATTGGTGAAAATTCTAAAAATGCATATTTAAAAAAAAAAAAAAAGTACATATGTTTTTGGTACTTCAAATTGTTTGAATTTTGCCTCTTCAAAAATCATGTTGTCTGCCCTCATGTATTAACTGCACAACTGTCATCCTCAACTTGTCACCAACACAATAATGTCGATATACAGGGTTTTTTGTCAACATAAAATCTTGATTCAGAAGAAGATATGTCAGTTGACTTCGATGACGAAGACGGGTCTTCACCTTCATCAACTAAAAAATAGAGTTTTTAGAATATGTCAAGTTCTGAATTGAGAGGCATTAGTGAATTTTTTTTTTAAATATACCTTGAAAAAATAATATGTAAACATATTTTGAGGCCTTTTGTATTTTTTATGAGATTTAGATTCTCAAAAATCATCTCTTGTTTTGAAATCTCGTTTCGCTTTTTATTAGGGTAATTTAGTGAAGTTTGTAAAAAAAATTGTAATAATCTATTGTAAAAAGGACATTTTTTTGTACTTTTTTCTTAATGTAATTTGGAGATTAACAAAAAAAAAAAACCATGATTTTGGCCTAAAACTAGGACCACTAAAAAATACCAAAAAAGGTTACTCTTTTTTAGGTCAAAGTCCCAAAACAAATGTCATCGTGTTCTAAATTGTCAATCCAAGCTATGGTAGAGAACATATCCCACTTTGAATATTTTGCCCCTAAAGTGGGTAGAAGCTGCCTTTAAGTCTGAAAAATGGCAATTATGGCCAAATTGCCCTTTTTGAAAAATTCCTTCATCGCGCATAGATCTCCGATTTGAAAGATTTTATATAAGCATGTAGCCCTTTACAACAGCATAGCTCCTATCTAGTCAGATTCCAAAAGCAGTCATCCTCTTGGCACTTTCTTGAAACTTAATTTTGTTTTGCGACTTTGTAGATTTTGGTGGACTTTCTCCTTCATTTGTGTATACGTGCACAAATGCCATGCTATTGATGATTGGACTAATTGAAATTATATCAGTTTGTGAGGTTTTATTGTGGAAACGCTAGTAGAATCCAACTCTTTATTCCCTCTTAAGGTAAAAATTTGAGTCAAGAATTGTACTCTTTGCATATAAACACAAAAATGAAAATGGCAAAGAAGGTTGTATGCCTAGAGGCTTGATTGAGGGCAGTATGAAAATTACATCAACCAGAGCTACAAATAACTACTAACACATGGCAATTTGTTCCCAGTTTCCCAAAAACATCAGCAAATGAGCATTGTGAGGACTGAGGAGGTTTGTCCATGAAATGAGCATTTAAGGTTTGTTCATCCATAGCATAAAGACGGCTCATGCCTCATTGGCTCTTGCAAAATCATAAAGAACATGATATTTCCCTATCGACTACATAGGAACATGAAAAGTCTCGCTTGTGTATAAGAAGAAGAGGTTGAGGAGATGCTCTTTGATTTTTAGGGCAGCCGCATGAACATTCTAGTGGGCCGGGCGGTTACGCTGGTTTCCCACCCACGGATCTACCGGCTCTTGGGCGACTGCCGGCTAAGGGTCTGCCGACGACCATCTAAAAGGGTTGCCTTGAACCCAAAACGTCGAAACTATGGCTTGTTGGCATGATCGAAAGGGGTGGCAAAAGGGTGGCGCCCTTAGAGATGGCCTGGCGGCGACAGGGTAAGGCATAACGGTGGCCGCGGAGCGTGTCCGTGTAACTGTCATGGTTTACTGGCTGCTGCTGGGGTGCTGTCCCCTGTTTCTTCGTCTTCTTCACTCGCTATTTCTCTGGGAGATCTCAGATAAGGGCAGAGGGCAGCAGACTGTTTGGGAGCTTGCACATGCGGTTGTCTGTGAGACTTGAGAAGAAATTGAGAGTGTGGGTGTGTTAAATCTATGGTCTTCTTTGCTTGCAGACTGATTTGGGCTGAATACTGTAGATTTTGCTGTGATAGATCTGTCAGAAATAGCTGAGATCAGCAGGGAAACAACTTTCTAGATCCACATTCTCGGTTGATTGTTCAAAACTGTCTGACTAACTTTGTTTGCATCGCATTTTCGTGTGCAAGTGGAGTAAAAAAGAGAGGTGCTATCGCTTTAATCTTTCAGTTATATATGTATCCAGACAAGGAGCAGCTCTTCTTTGAGCTGAAACAGTGAAGGAAGGGAAGATACTTTGCTGTGTTTTAGCTTGCACATTGTGTTTCCTATCTCCTGCTACTTCATTGTGACTGAAAATTTCTGTTCTAAATTCGTTGAAAAGCTAATAATATAATGGCTGAAACCGCTCAATTTAGAGGTCAAGAGCAGATGTACGAGCTTTTCGCCACAGTTGCAACTGAGGCGATGGGGATAGGAAAGAGCTCGGACATCTTAACTGTGCTGGGGGGCAAAGCTTCTTGTCGACGTAAGTTTGTCATAAACGTGCATTTGGTAGACAGAAACGAAAATCTTGTCAATAAGGACATGTCAATTGTTGCTTCTGTTTCCTATGCTCACGATCACAGTCCTGTGATACGAGATGAGAAGCCCTTCCTTGCTGAACCGCCATTATTCACCACCTTCAACGGTGTAGAGTTTCCTGCTCAAGATCGGCCCTCAAGGATGGTATCTGGAAGAGCTTCTTTCAAGCTTGCCATTTCTCTACTCTCATCAAAGTGCGACAATAGGCTCTTCTGCATCTGTTTCACGCCTCAGATTATTCCAGGCTCCGCTCCTATCTGCCAACCCTGCTACTCAAAGCCTATCCGGAGCATCTCCCGTAAACGCACTCCCTCTCCACTACTTTCACTACCTCTTACGTTCACCAATGGCGTCCATTCTTCCTCTGGCAAGAAAATATATATCGATGCCGCTGATGATGAAGGAGGCCAAAAGCTTGATTCTCCATCAAGTAGCGACACGGAATGCCAAGAGATTTCTCCAAATCTTGGACAGCCGCTGCAGTCATCCTCCAGGTCAAGCTCCGTAACCAGCATACACCAAGCAAATCCATACAAGAGGCATGCAGCTTCACAGCAGTTATGTTCCAATCCAGCACTTTGCAGCTCAACCAGCAATTTTATTGGCAAATTGTCGACAAACGGAGAGAAATTTGGAAAAAACGAACCTAGCAGTCGCAGAGAAGAATTTGATCCTTCTTCATTTCGTAGAATCTCTTCTGAACTCCATAAAATGGCTTTTGACGGAAGCAGTTTGTCCTTACGACTGTCGCCGACGGAATCTGGAAGCCGTAACTCTGGGACTCTCACCTCCGAAAGCAGCATCGCTAACAAGGATCCTGATCATTTTCAGCATAGCTCTCCTGATGAAAGCAGGTCTCCAAGTGCCCCCTCGGTCGCTACAACAAAGCCATTCCGTCCATACGCAAGCGTAGGAGCGTGCAAGCTACCACAAACAGAAACATCAAATGGATTATCATTGAATCAAACATTATCTTCTTTAGGAGACGGTTACAATTTGGTGAATGCATTGTTTGAAAGATTTCAACAGTTGCAGAATGTGCCTCTTACGCAGAAGGAGAGCACTGCATCGGGAGCTCGCAATGACAAACGGGAGATGAATAATAATCCTGTAACTGCAATCAGCCTGGAACAGGAAGAAAAGTCCCTGCACTGCGTCGAGGTCAGTTTGCAAGAAGTAACTCGTGTGCTTCAGAAGAGAAAAGAAGAGCTTCGGATCAAAAGAAGGCGATTATTAGAAGACGAGGCTCGAATGCACAGCATTGTCTTTCAGTCCTCTTCTTGGATCGAGAGCCTAAGTGGAAGATTCAACCTCTGATCAACTAAATGTTCTTGTCCATGCAGCATACATTACATTAGTCCAAATCAAAGTATGATCCTTATTTTCAAGTTTGCATGTTCATCATCTACAACGTTGTTTATTGAATTGTTGCAAACAAAAACAGTACGTGATACAGAAAAGCAGATGATTAGACAAAATGCAGCAGAGATGCTCTTCATGGTCTGAGACATAAGATCTACCAGTCGGCCTTCAATGAAAGGACGATTGATCCAATAAGAGGAGACAACAAGGTAACATTAGTTTGCTAGGCAATTAGCAAAATAAAACTACTGTGCACAACAGTCACGACTTAGAGTTTGGAAAGGAAACAAAAAACAGCAAAAATTTCTGATTCAACTGTTTTACTGTTTTGTCTTTCAATCCTGAACTTAATTTGAGAGCCTAAGTGGAAGATTCAGGCTCTGATCAACCGGATGTTCTGATCAATGCATACATCAGATTAGTCCAAACCAAAGAATGATCCTTATTTGCAAATTTTCCATGTTCATTAGCTACAAAGCTCATTCCTCCGTATAGCCCATGAACACAAAATTTGCGTTTTCCTGAAAAGAGGTATTTCCATAGTTGCACTATAAGGAAAAACTATGGCATTTGACACCATTCCAAATCCATTTCAACAAAACAAAGGTGGTTTTTTTGAAGAAAAAATAAGAACACATTTTCTTGATTGGTTTTGGGTAGCAAAGACAACACCATCTTTTGGTAGCTCATCATGATAGATTACTACTATCATGACAAAGCTACAAAAGAAAATAACTTTGCACCATACTACCTGCACTATTCAAAACTTAGAAAGAAAGGACATAAGCAATTATTGTATCCTTTCAAATTTGATGGTTTTCCTTTTATAGTGAGTTTTTTTTATTGTAAAACTAAAATTGAACCAAGATTTCAATAATTGGAGATTTTACCGTATAAAAAACTTTAAAACTAAGGCCCAAAAAAATTATTTTTTGTGTAACATTTCTTGCAGGTATATAAGAGTTTTTTTTTGTCTAAATTAAGCCGAATTATTTTGCCATGTATGAAATTTATCAAAGTTATGTAATAATGGTTGTTTTTTCTTAGAGATTTGGAGCAGTGAAACATATGACAAAAACAATTCACGATGGTGGAGACAATTAGACATTGTAGTTGTGGTGGCTCTTCCTACTCCATATTTGCACAAATTTGTGTATCTTGCTTCTAGATCAATGCTTGTAGATACTTGTCCATGTGATCCTTTCAAATGTATCAAAACATTCCTTACATAATCTGCTTAAAGTAGGATATAATGACCCTGTCTAGGTATAGTATATAGTTCACATATTCCTTTAAGAATTATGCCCTCTAACTCACATGCAAGAGTTCTAATTACTATTGAAAAGTAAACCTTGACTGGTTCATTTAGTATAGGGTTTAACATCCCTAGTCATTTGCAGAATCAAAAAGATCCTCCTTCACCATCACACAATCAAATTTGTATCTCCTTGCTAGACAAACTAGCAATGGATAGGTTGATTGTAAAACAATCTTCAACATACTATATTAATCTTTCTACAACACATGATATCTTCCCGGCCTACATTAATGATCACAACACTCAAGCTGTGATTATGTCCACCATTGCTCATTTCTTAAAATTTCCAATATTAGTTCAAATAGTCTGGCAATGGCACATTGTCCCACAATTGATCAACCTCATAATCAAAAACTTAAAACTTCTCATATTCAACACTCTACCATTCTCTGATTATGGAAAGAAAGCCTTTTGAGATAGCATTAAAACATTCATGTGATTTCTATTGTTAGTTCATGCAAATCCACCACACAACCCCATGCCATTCAAGCAATAGGTGAAAACTTTATATCTTTACTTCACTAACATTCAAGAAAATGATAAGCCTTACCTATTTGGGCCATATTAATGCAAGAACAATTTTTTTTGTCATGCCATTATACTTCATCAATTTCTTGCCTCAATAAATGGTGGATTTTACTGTCCAAATATAGATTGATTGTCCTAACTTTCCTTTTCAATATTTTGACATGATAAAAAATCGATTGAATTGCTTGGACCAATAGTCTGCATGCAATTATTGGAAAAATGGTGAAGTTTCTTCAAAAAACATACTAGTGGAGAGGGATAATGGAAAAATAATGCATTAGATCTTGAATATTCATGGATTGCCAAATTCATGAATCGGCCATCATATCAATGCAGCCCAATCCTCCCACTTTTTTTTTAGTGGAGTACAACCAATCTCTATTCTCGTAAAATAAGTGGTAGTGCAAGATCCAAACCAAACATCTTTGGTAATATATCGTGATCTGAAGTCACAAACAAAACTGACACTTAAATATATGGTTGTGACTTGATATGCTTGTGCTTGGCAACACTTCTTGGGCAAACAATTCTTCTCAATCTAAATTCAAGCTTAGGGACGATAATGAATTAGCATTGCAATAGGACTATCCTTCCTCTTTACTGAAAAAGTGATACTTATCATACTAGGGACAAAGGAGATACAATTCCCATTTCATCCATACCAACATGAAATCTATCTCTTTTGGGAATGTTAGAGGGCTTAAACTGCCTTATGACAATACACTATCGTAAAATCTTTTTGCAAGGATATACTACTTCAAATTTGATGAGTGTTTTGCAAGAAATAGACTTGCTAAAGGGCTACTATATTTTACATTCTATAATGCCTTTTGTTAAATTTACACAAGCTAGTTTGGTTCTACCACTTGTAAATTGTAAAATGGCCATGATGTGGGATGTCACATGTGCCAACGAGCATAAGATACTTTTCATAAGTCTTATTCCTAACCTAGCTTTGAAGTGGCACCTTTGGAATGAGGCCAAAAAGTGCATAGATAAAAAATTATGATACTTTACTCTTTGGTCACAGTCCGTATAGTGTCCGTTTTCCACACATGTGAGGTCACCCTTGATGATTATTGATATTTACATTATTTGATATTGCTAAATAGTTGATGATCTATGTACAGATCAAGATCTAGTCAATAGAATTTGTTAGATCCATAGATTTGGCAGTCAACAACTCTTGTAGATTGATTTGTACAATCAATCATTTTTCCTTTTTTAAAATCAGAGCCTAGTATCAATAGGCATGTAATGATCCATTAATCAATTGAAATACCATTGTCAATTTGTTGATTTGATTTAATCTTGTGTGGGCGAGCTCTAAGAGAGTGATAGCTTCCAAAATCTTGCATACTAGTCCAAAATTGATGCTTTTTAGTGCATTGTCAAGATCTAGGTTCAATCCATTGAATGCTAATGATCAAATAGAGGTTTGAGTCATTGAAGCATCTCATTTTGAAGCATTAGATCATATTATTAAGGTTGATTTGTTCATATCTTAGGTACGTGTGTAATATCAAGCAAAATAGTGCAAGAATCAATTTTGACAAGGAGTGATTTGCTAGGATGTTTGAGTGGATCTATTACACCATCATCCAAGTTTGAACTAGGTTGATTGGGCTGAGATTAGAAGCTTCCTAGTGAGCTAGAAATCTATCTTAGATCATTCATTATCAAGAGATCTTTGTGCATCTCATAGGCAATCATTCATAATGCCATCCATGGGAGGATATTTGTTAGAATCTAGTGAGAAACTAGCTTCCACAAACTATTCCATTTGGAAAGTGAGTATGGAATCACTATTTGTGATCCATGACCTCTTTGATATTGTTCTAGGAGTTGAGGAATAGCCTCAAGCAGCCCAAGAACAATTGAAATACAAGAAGAGGGCTAGATTGGCCCTACATTGTCTAAAGATGAATGTAAGCAATGACCTCTTGAAAGAGGTGGCTTCTTGTGCCTCAATAAAAGAGGCTTGGGATTCATTGAAGGGTATCCATGAATCCAACAACACTTCTAAAGTACTCATGCTAAGGAATCAAGTACTCCAAGGCATGAAGGTAAGTGTATGTCCTAAGGATAGTCTTTAAACAAAGAATTGAGATCTATTGGAGATAAGATCCAAGACAAAGACCCCCCACATGTCATTCAGCAAGTATTACTTTTCTACTTTACTTTCTTGTAATGATTCTTAGAAATCAATTTACACTGCTAGTGATCAAGAATGTAAGATAGATGGCATAGGATCTATTCCATTATGCTTAGGATCATCTAAAAGGATAGATCTTGATAATGTTCTGTATGCTCCATCCATTACCAAAAACTTGCTTAGGTTGGTCAACTAATGGATAATGGACTAGATGTACATTTCAAGACTAGAGTGTGTTCGCATAGCTAGTGGCATTAAGCAAGGAAGGCTTTTTAAGTTGGATGCTAATGTGGCCATTGAAAGTGTGAGTATGGTTAGGGAGGAGATGACTCAAGTGGAGCTTTGGCATAGAAGATTAGGCCATCCTAATCTTCAATCAATGGAGTCCATGGCATCAAAGGAGCTAGCTCTCGGCCTACCAAAATCACTCACAAAGTGTGGCAAAGTGTGTGAGGCATGTGGCCTTGCAAAGTCACACAAGACATCCTACAAGATATCTTTGACAAGATCTACTTCACCCTTGGATCTTATTCATTTAGATGTACATGCTTTTTCTCATGAAAGTAATGGAGGTGTCTTAATGTATGTGACTTTCATAGATGATTGTACTAGATTCACTTGGATTGATTCATTGTCTAAGAAAAATCTTGTGTATGAAGATTTTGTAAAGTTTAAGTCTCTAGTGGAAAAACAACTTAGTTCTTGCATTAAAGTTCTAAGATGTGATAATGGAGGAGAATATATCTCCAACAAGATGAGAGACTTTTGTGAGATCAATGGCATTAAGAGGGAGCTTACTTGTTCCTACAACCCCCAACAAAATGGGGTGGCCGAGAGGAAAATAGGAGCCTTTGTGAATGTGCAAAGTCTTTAAGACTTGATGCATCTCTACAAATCTCCTTTTGGGGGGAGGCCATAACTTGTGCAAATTTCTTATGTAATAGGCTTCCTAATAGTGCTATTGGTGGGATCTCACCATTTCAAGATTTGTTTGGCAATTAGCCCAATGTAAAAGATTCTAAAATTTTTGGATGTATATGTTATGTCCACATTCCTTTGGAAACTAGAAGGAAAGAAGATACAACTTCCTTCAAAGGAATATTTGTAGGCTATAGTGAAAATAGCAAAGGATATAGGATATTTGATCCTATTTCAAGCAAAGGAAAAGTTAGCAAGGATGTCTTATTTGATGAATTTCAAAGTTAGAAGATGTCTCCAAATGCATCTAATCCTCAATGTGTTGAAGATCTTGCAAATCTCGAGGAGGAGCTTCTTGAAGATGACTTTTTGGAAGATCAAGCTCGAGAACCAAAGGGGCCGAGGAGATCTACAAGGAACAAGGTCGAGCCTTCAAGGCTCACATACTTTGAGAAAGGAAAGCAAAAGGAAGACACAACTCCTTCTACCTCTTACTCTTTTCTAACCACAATGCTTGAAGAGCCATCATGTTATGAAGATGCCAGTAGATCACAAGTTTGGAGAGATGCAATGCAAGCAAAGTTTGATGCTTTGGTAGATAATCAAACTTGGAATCTTGTACACCTTCCATATGGGAAGAAGCCACTTGCATGCCAGTAAATCTATAGAATAAAGTACAATCAAGATGGATCTATAAGTAAGTACAAAGCTAGACTTGTTGCTAAGGAATTTTTTCAAACTAAAGGCATAGATTATGAAGAAACATTTGCACCTATAGCAAAGCTTGTAGCTATTAGATTGATCATTTGTATTGCTACTTTGTTCAAGTGGAATCTCTATCAAATGGATGTGACCAATGCATTTTTGAATGGTTTTTTGGAGGAGGAAATATACATGTTGTAACTCGAGAGCTTCATCAAGGATGGTGAGGAGAAAAAGGTTGCCACTTGAAGAAGAGCCTATATGGCTTGAAGCAGGCACCTAGAGCTTGGTACTCTAGGTTGCATGATTTTCTGTACTCCCTTGGCTTTGTGATTAGTTGTTATGAACCTTCTTTGTACATCAAGTGTAATGATGGTAAGATCATCTTTTATGTTGATGATATCATATTGACAGGAAATGATGGTGAAGGCATAAGAAAAGTTAAAGTTGCATTGTCTAGTGAATTCAAGATGGTAGATCTAGGACTTCTAAAGTTCATACTTGGAATAGAAGTTTCTAGAGGTAGTGATTTCACTTTCATAAGTCAATCAAAGATTGTAAAGGATTGACACCCCTATGGAGCAAGTTTGTAAAGTTTCTAATGATGGTGATGAAGCATCCTTTGAGGACATCACACTCTTTAGAAAGCTTATAGACTCCTTAATCTATTTGACAATCACTAGACCAGATTTGTGTTATAGTGTAAGCAAGTTGAGTCAATATATGCAAGGTCCCTTGATGCATCATTGGAAAAGTGCCAAGAGAGTACTTAGATATGTCTCTTCTACTAGATTTTTTGGCATTCTCTATGAAGGATCTAACTTGTACTTGAGGGCATATTCGGATTCGGATCTAACTTATACTTGAGGGCATATTCAAATTCAGATTTTGCAGGACACAAGATGGATAGGAGATTTATAAGTGCATTTGTCACTTTCCTTTGTGGAGGAGTGATATCTTGGCTTTCCAAAAAGCAAGATACAATCTCTCTTTCCTCTTGTGAAGGCATTGACTTCAACAACAAAAGAACTCCTATGGCTAAGAAGAATTTTGGTGGAACTACAAGTGCTAAAGGCCGAGAAGAGATAGCTCATCACTTTGTGAGGGAGAAGGTGTAATCCAAGGAGGTACAACTTCATCATGTGCCATCATCCGAGTGCATAGCTGATATCTTAACCAGAACTTTGGCTAAAGATCCATTTTTTAAGTTAAGAAGTGCTCTTGGAATCGTAGATAGATGTACATTAGACTTACCAAGTTAAAAGTGAGGAGTGTTGAAATTGTCACTTCCAACTTGATATATCTAATCAATCATGAAGATCTATGTTCATGATAGGATCTCACACGTGTGGAGCCTGTTCCCATGTGTGAAAGGATGTACAAAATCTTGTAAATAGTTAGATTCATTTAGGTTCAATCTACACAAGTGTGAACTTGATTTGTGACTAGAATTTAAGAAAAAATCACTTTGACCAATTTCCATGTAATTAGCTTGCACTTCTATGTGAATGATTAAATGCTCACACATGTCAAGTTTGTTCACATGTGTGGATCAGGTTGTAGAGGATAACGTTAAGATATTCCACTAGATCCTATTTTATAGGGAATATTCCTACATTTGTGGAAGACTAGCTTTTTGGTTTCTAGCTAATGTGATAAGTCAACTTTGGATAATGAGCATGTTTGGCTGCTATTGGTGGATCTAGATGATAGGCACTCTTCACAAGTGTGAAGGCCTGTTAGGACAGTACACAGCTCGTGGATGTACTTGATCTATAAAGAGACCAACCATTTTAATAGAAAGTTGATGAGAGATTTACAATCTAGCAATTTGCTTGTGATTCACACATTTGTCTTGTGATTTTATGTTCGGAATGCTATCAAAAGTTATAGTACTTTGCTCTTTGGTCACAATCCGTACAATGGTTGTTTTCCACACGTGTGAGGCCGCCCTTGATGATTATTGATATTTACATTAGTTGATTTTGCTAAATAGTTGATGATATATATGTAGATCAAGATCTAGTCAATAGAATTTGTTAGATCCACAGATTTGGCAATCAACACCTCTTGTAGATTGATTTGTGCAATCAATCATTGTCCTTTTTTTTGAAAATCAACAATTGTGACCATGCACACACTAACCACCTATAAAGGACTACATGAGGTGGGAAAAAGAGGTGTGGAATGGGAGTAAAGATGCCACTCCCACTTTTCACATGCTTCACTTTTTCATCTTGGCTTAGCATTTTTTACTAGCTCTCAAGGGCTATAAGGCTTTTTGCTGCCAAATACTTGTTGATTTTTCTAGCAAATCTCCCTTTGTGCATAATGGAACCCACAATACCCATTGGTGAAGGAACTTTCTCGTTGTGGCCCACACCTAAATTCTATCAACTTTGATTGGTCCAAGCTATCATCTTTTTGTAAAGTCAATTATGGAGATACAATCAAGGCATGTCGTAGCCAAGCAAGTTTGGTAAAACCAAAGCCAAGCAAAGCCAACTATCTTGTATATCATGTTCAAGCCTAAATTTTATTCTGGTGAGAAGGACTGACATTTTGATGTTGTCTTAGTTGGATCAATGAAACAACCAGTTTTCCATGCATGATTCATCAAATAGTACCAAGATCGGCACTATCCTCATGTTTTCACCTAGCAAGCCATAGACATGGTGGCAAAATGTTAAAGAGAGGGCCAATATTTCTACCACTCTTGCAAGGGGAGTGTTAAAAATAGAGTAAATGCCAACTTGGCTATTTGAGGCCTAATATGGTAGGTCAAGACACAAGACCTTCTCTCTTATCGGTCTAATGTATTGGTGAAATATGGATCCTTGAAACTAGTCAAGATTGCTTCCTTATTACCATTGATCTTGATCAAGAGAGTTGATTTGCATAATTGAATGTGTGGCCCCAAATGTAAAATAAAGCAACATTTTTAACGACGAATTTGACTGAATTGGTCCATAGCATGGGGCAAAGAGTGGACAACTATAGCATAATTCTAAAAATTTAGGAGGCTAAACAAATGTAATTTTGCGAAGCCCTTTTTGGTAGATCAATATATTGGAAAGGGGATTGACATTCTAAAATCTCTTAGATAGAGTTCAAACGAGCAAAAAATATTCCACTCTTCATACATATTATGTATATGAACAATGAGACACATTGGTGTCAATGTCATTATTCCATTGATCTACTAGTTTTTTGTGTCTTACATTGGTGCATTTTACATCATGGCCTTGTCCAGTCAAGTCTATTTGTTCTAGAAAGCTGTTAAAACTATTAGAGAATGGTCTATCAACAATATGCAAAACTAAGACAAGCGTTGTAGGATGCAACTCAATTGCTTATCATAGGACACCTCCGACTGTACCAAGAAGTGCAAGTGTGAAACTTGCAATGATGTGCTGGAAAGACAATCGACCAATAGTTGCTGGGCCCATAAGGTATCCCAAAATAAGTGGACAAATAGATGCCAAGATATGTTGTTGTAGAGAACGTTGCAACAAAATCATTACATTCACCGAGGTACCAAACTTTTATGAGACAAGAAAGCATCCAAATGAAGTCACAAATCAGTTTATGTGATTTTGTGTTAACAATATCACGTGTATTTAGAAAATCAATCTAAACATCATTGCCTCGCCACCAGATGCTATAGGTGTTTGTTATGTTCAACAAAGCACAAGTCTTCAATAATCAAAGACGGATGTATATGGTGTGTTCTAAAGATAATTATACATTTTGAGGACAATAAGAAATTTGAGAGATTTGATAACTCTAATACAAGTAGAGCTTATCACAATACAATAAGCATAGAATCAATACCTACACTAAAATTCAAATAAAAATTTACACCAAAATTCAATATGCACATCTAGATTTCTCTATGAACATGAAAAGAAATACTCAATGCAAACACTTCTACTCTTTTAAGTTGTATATTAAGACATTGGATGTGAATGAACATGTTCATTCACCAACCAGTTATGAGCCCACAAAATCTATATCTCATGTTGACATTGCCTTTACAATAATTGACAAGATTTTTTTGTATAATACCTACGTTTTGTTTATCTTTTTTGAGTTAGGTCAAGCTTTTTTATTTGTGATGACCTTAAAGTTGTCCCAAATGCATGCTTTTACCAAAAAATATATTCTTTAAATTCTTGCAGGTTTGATTGTTATTTTATTGCATATTACAACTTGAAGTATGTTAATTGTACATCGAGTTCACATTTTTTGACCCGATCTTTGTCTATTTAGAATTACAAGGATACCATTACTACCTATATTTGTTCTCTTTCAAAATTCGTAAACCTTTTTGGTTTGATATGGCCTCAAAGATTGTCTCAAATTTAATGCTTTCACCAATAGGTATGCTTTTGAAAACCTGGAGTTCCGATTATCATGATTATTGGATATTGCACTCTAAAGTTTGATGTTTGTACACTGAGTTCACGTTTTCTTATATTTGATCATGGCTATTTAGGAAACGCCAATGAAAAGCTCTCAAAACTTGTACATATCTACTCACAACATGTTTTTCCCCATAATTATCCAATATCATGAATTGAAACCCAAAAGAACAATTTACATGAGAATTGAACAACAATTTATCATTCAAAGTTTTGCATGATCATTCAATTTGAAGTTGCAAAGAGACACATAATAATGCAAAGTCCTTGAATGGTGCAAGGCATCGAGGGACAACCAATAAAATGAACTAGGATGTATAACACTACATAACACTATTGATATTGTGTACAAAGAGGTGGTGGAAAGAGAGCCTCACACTTCGGGCAAACCACGAATAGTCATGAGGCCCAATCACTTTACCTCAAGGTTTGGCACTCGATTCCACTCATACACACATTGACATACAAGAAAAAATAAAACATTTGGGAGCTACAAGCTCATCGATTACCTTCAAAAATGATTATCCAATATCATAAATTAAAATCCAAAAAACCATCTTACATGACAATTAGCACAGTCACACTTGATCATTGAAAGTCTTACATGACCATTCCATTGAAATTGCACAAAAATAGATACCAACATTCAAATTTGCCTACATCGTGCTGAAAAGTATGATCGATCTTTCAATCAATCTAGTGAAAATGTTTGGTGAAAAAACTCAAGGCCAAGTGCAACAAAGAGTCAACTTACATAATGCTGTTTTCAAAACAGCTATGGAATAGTAATTGTACAAGACTAAATCGTACCTTTGCAATTGTGTGCATGCACAAGAACCTATTTACCTTATGTTAGTCAACCATATGATATGAGTTGACGATCTTTTTATAGCAATCAAGAGCTTGAGTAAGCAGCTTACAATTTTTGAACTGTATCATTGTAGCTCAACTAATACACATTGATTCTAAAACATGCATGGTAAATGTCAACTTGGGCAATAAACAAAGGACACATGCAATCTTCAACCCGATGGGGTATGACAACCATTAACTTCATTGTGCATTAGCACAGACCAAAACATGCTATGACATCAATGTCCTTAGTACGTGCACGTCACATGCACAAACATATGTCCGCATTAGGTATCATATTTGTACAAAGGCCAACATACTGAGTTTCTCTCACTTCTTTGGAGGTGAAGGGTAGACTCCAAGTTTAAGATGGTTGAAGTGTCTCAAATTAGATACAAATGGCAACTTTAAAGAATTCTCAAATTACATACAAATGACAACTTTTAGAAATTCTCCATTTCCTTGTTTTGAGTGAACTTTCTATCGATGACTATTGTAACAATATTCGGATGTACCATAAGTGCATGTCTTTGGGTATTGTGCCTTATTGAAGAGAATTTACGAAGAGGATCAATACTACTACAATACCAATTGCAATTGGAAGTACACTTACAAGGTACAATAAACTGAATCCCTGCATAAAAAGGAAAACTTTGTCAAGCTTTTTTTTAACCTAGAAGAACATGAAAGGGCTTGTTTGCTCATGATTCATTTTCGAGGCAACTAAGAGATGACTTCAGATATGAAAAAGCCTTTTTGCCAGATCCTTTATAAACTGTAGCAAGTGGGAGAAAGTCCTATCTTCCCATCTGTTTAACTATCTAAATGTGTGACAGGGTCGTCTAGATCAATAAATGCTTCACTGAAGATTTTCAAGTAGGAAGAATTTGCAAGATAAAAATGATGCACATATCACTTCTAGCTGCAGAAGTCTAAGCAACTAATCACACTTTTGTGCACTGTCTTAGATGTAATCAAGCAATCAATGTACTTTTCAGTTTCTAAAAACTGGAAATCATTGGAATTCAAGAGAAATGTAAACTCAAAAGATTAGGAACATCAAATGGGTCACATTTAGAAATAGTTGATGGTGGAAGAAAGTCAAGTCTTAGAGGAAGGCTCTTATCACCATGGATCACCATGGAAGAATGCCATCAAGGACATGTAAGGAAGCACATATCTACTTTAATGTGTAAACTAAAGTTTCAGTAACATATACGTTTCGGGCAATTGTAAGTACCTAGTATTTTGTGAATTATCAGTGCTTGTACAAGACAGGTAGGAGGAACTCATTGCAAAGCTCCAATCAAATATTAACAGATAAAATTAGCCCGCAAACCCCAATTCCGAAACCTTCAACGTCAGGACTAGTTCTTACAGGTAAATATTGTCAAAGCCAATTATAAATCCGATTGAGGTGCCTGGCTATGGAGCAAGTAGCAATTGCTAGCCATAACTCCATACACCAATATGACACCATTATGTACTAGCACGACACATCACAGTACATGCCACTTCAGCAGCATTATATGGCTGCAACAGTCATTAGCCATAGAGGGCCTGGATATCTGAAATGCTTATTCAGCTAATTCAATAAGAGACTTTTGTGATTGATTGGGAGATGTGAACAAGTTGACATGGGAACCTAGAAGACAATCCCAAAATCCTATATTTCCACAAACGCCATGGTCATCAACTTTATAATTATTTCCTTTGTTTTGCACAAATATTGAGGATACTGGTGAATTTTATCATAGAGAACCCCAACCCCTAGCTTCTTTGCATTTGCCTTGGCCGACACCTGCCTCTTTCGGGACATGATGAGGGATTTTGTCGTCTGTGATGCCACTTGGAAATCCACCACAAAAGACTCTATGTACTTGCCATTTGAGAGAAGCATGCAAGCATCGTGAGAGAGCTCATTCCCATACGACATGCTTGGGGCACATATGGTTGCTCTCTTTTATCTAGGTGGACTAATGGGTGGACTGATGCATGGACTAATGTTATGTGTGCTTTAGGCACTATATTTGTCACGGGTGTGGATGCTTTCCGAGCTAGCAATGTTGAATCAAGAGAGTTTATTTATGATGATATACGTGTAACAATCATGGAGATTCGAGCATAGCATGTAGTGTAGGTGGTCACTGACAATGCAGAGAGACTACCCTGCCATTGTGTGGACCCCGTGTCCAACACATTGCATCGATCATTGGATGCACAACATAGGAGGTCTTTCCATACTAAGGACCTCTGTCAAGGAGTTTGCCCTTGTAACTTGCTTCTGCTTCCAGTGTGGCTCTATCTGTGTGCTTATGTAACCCCAAGTCCTACAGAGAGTGCCTATGACTCTACACAGGTGTCTAGACCACCAACAGTGAGGAACAACCGTTAGAGATTTGGAAAGAGAGCTTATGTGAAACCCCTCATTTCCCTGGAGAAAAGCTTTTCTAACAATTATTAGTTGTGTATACGTGGTTTCTAAACCAGACACATCAAGAAGCTACATTTCACACAAACATGTAAAGTAAACGCAGCTAAATTTATGCCTCGTGTTGACATGTTCTGCCATAAACCATACGCACTCCAGCCTGCAAATTTACCACCCGAACTACAAGGGTAACAAAGTCATGAAAGGAGAGATTCTTACAACAACAGGAGGTAAAGTTTCACCAAAATCCTTATCACCCTCGCCAGGATTTATTTCTGCAGCTGCATCCCAATCGACTCTAGCACGCTGAGAAGCAACGGCAGGATCCACTCCTACATCTGTGACCTTGGCATAAAGGGATTGCTTTGGGCCACTCCGTTCCAAAGGACCATCATCCTAAGAAATTCAAGAAGTGTCAGATAAGCAGAACAAACTTCTGTGTGATTCCTACCTTACAGCAGCAATCACTTATGCAGTTGACAAAACATTTGTTAAAATTGCAGAACCTAAACATTTTGACCAAAACAAAAAAAATTGATAAACGGATACGAAGCCACAACCCTTGGTTGCTTTCACAGTGTCTCGTTTGATGAGGGGACACCAATACAAATCAAGGAGACTATGAGTTATTTAATTTGGCTAGAATGAATATCAATAATAAAGTGACAAGATTTTGATCTTTATCAGCCAAAATCAGGTTACCTCGAGCCTAGGCCAGGCTGTCATTTCTTTTGCCAACTCCCTCAATACAGCACGATCCTTTGGAATTCTGCCTTCATAGACCTGCAACAGCAAAATGGATGGCAACCTCTTTGAAAAACACAAGTATTTTTAAGTAGAGTCCGACATGTCAAAGTATTTCATAGAAATTCGTGAAATAATAGCTGCATGGGACAAATGCATGAGACCTTAATTTTTTGTGTTATAGAGTACCAGCTGTCTTAAGTTTCGACGCAGTCGGTATGCACCTCTTTATTTGCCAGATGCATTTAGAGCTAGTGCTATTTGTGCAGTAACTTTTTTTTATACTGGTAGTAAGAGTCATTTAATCATTACATCTTTTCATTGAATCTGTCAGAAATTGTCCAAACCGAAATAGGATATTGAGGATCCAGATGCAGGACTTTGTTAAGTATGTTTCCTACAATATGTTAGTTGTAACCTATAAAATGTAGAAAGCATAACTGCTCTGTTTGGAACTTTGAATAGTCCATTATAAACTCCAGGCTGTCAATGTCCTACTAGGTACCAAAGTTTAAATTCTGACTATCCAATATATTGTTGTAGTTGGATAGTCCATATTAAACTCAATTTTCCACTGGGTATCGAAGTTTGTTTCGTGCAGGCATTGTTCTAGACTGAATATGGATGCAAAAAGCAGTTTGAACCTGAGTATCCTGAGTGTGGCTGGAAATGGGGCTTTGTGGGCTGTTTTTAAAAAATTTACAGTTTTTTGGCCTTGCCTTGCAAAGGCAATACTGTGTTGAGGTAGGTCAAGACTCAATGAAGTTTGAAAAAAAGTCAACTTTAAAGGATATTATGTGGTGGTGGTCTTAATTTTTAAGGCTGAAACATTAGTTGAGGGCTATAGTAACATGCATCTGTTGCCATTTAAAAATAAGTATGAAGTCATGCAAACACTGCATGAAGCATAAGCCAAAGCAAAAGCCAAAGCAAAAGCTATTTTAATTTGCATGAGCCATAAGTAGTAAGTCATGCAATTGCCTTAAAAATACTTTTTGAGCACATACTTCTATTTATAATCTGAACCTGCTCTCATAAGTCACAAGGTGACATCAATCCTCATGTCAAAACTGTTGCAATTAAGCCTGATGATAACACACTTAAAAGTCTAATTCAAATGTTATGGCATATCTCTCTTGAATCCTGAAGAATGCAAGACATTGTCTGGTTCTGGGATGACCACAAAGCCCTGGCAATGTTGCTATACACTTAACTCCAGAAGAGTAAACTGCAACAATCATGTATTGATGAGGCCCTTATCAGCTTTACCCCTTAGGAGGATGTTGGTCACGCATCTATGATGATCTGTCTGATAATAAGATCAGGGAGAGGGTGTTTGTTTAGAACCATATGTTGATCTCTTGTGGAATATCAATCTCTGTTGTTGAGCGTTCTTCTACTCTGGAGGCGCAACTTAGATGGAAGTTCTATCATCAAAGTTTGAAGCCTCACTTGACTTGACCATTGTGTCTAATGTCTGAAGCTGAGGTTGAACTCATTTATTAAAAATTTTGAGCATTTGTAAGCTCTATTTGAGTGGATGTTGTTGTAAAGAATATTACTCTGAAGTGTGAAACCTAGGAACTTATGGAGCCTCCAAAGTCCATGAAGGCAAAATTGGGTTTTGTTATTTCGTTGGACATTGGATTTGAGACGGACTACCTAGAGTAACTTGAAGGTTCTGTTATAGAGGAAGAACAAGATCCTATTGGTCCAAGCAAGTACGCTAGGCATGACAGACTGAAGACAATTTTCTTAGCTGGTGTTTTCTGGAGTAATGTAGTTTCTTCCCTATGCTTCGAGGAAGTATTAATCTTTATGGATTGAGAGATTCTAATTGGCAGCTGAGCACAAATCTCTTGCTGCATGGGAATCTATTTTTGGATGACTTATTCTTTACAGGTAGTTGTGACAAACTCATTAAAAGTGAGAAAAAGTCACTAAGTGCAGATTTTGAGATGAAGGATCTCGGGGACCTACACTACTAACTGGGAATTGAGGTCTGAAGACAAAACAAGAACCTTTGATGGGGGTAAAGCAAAATTAAATTTGTCATTAAGGAGAGTATACGAAGTCCCTTTAATGGAGATTCCTCTGTTGATGCTCTAACTGCGAAGTCGAGGTACCAAAAGGTACACCCTGGACAGCTGTCAGGGGTCATCATAGTTTATTTTCTCCCTGGGTGGAATCTTCTCCATAGATAGTATGGCGAGTACAAAGCTTTCTCCAAGCTTGGATTGCATGACTTCATGGGGTTAATGCCATATTTAATGAAGTTGGGGCAATGTATATGGTTTTGAGGACCCAAGGAGCACTTTTTAACTTTTGGTCCATGTACTCAAGTTTGGAGGGGCCCAACTCATAATGGGGGGTCCATGGGGAAAGTGACCTTCTTCTCCAATTAGCACTTGGCTGTCCAATGCCAAGGCTTTTCATTTGCTTTTGTAACTCGGAACTCCTATATAACATATGGCTCTTGGTTGTTGGCTTTTGCATATTCCACATTGGGGACCATTGGCCTTTGGATTTCTCTCTCTCTACTCGTATAAACAGACGCCCTCTTTCTGCTGAAGAGGAGGAGCCTGAAGAGGCTGGAGAGACTAGAGAGAGTGGCAATGCTTGCGTACATACATTCTTTGTATAGAGATTTGTCTCCATTGATATCCTACTTTGCTTCCACTTGTATGCATAATTTGTGATTGTTCATAGAACGTTAATCACTTAATTCACTGTGAATGTTTCCGCTTCTAGTTCACCTTGAATTCCGACAACTACAAGTGGATAGGAATCAATAAATCAAAAGGACAAGCAATCACATATGACATTTACCTAATAATGAAGAAGCTTTTCTCATCTTAGAGCTACTTGGCAGAATATTATTTAAAAAATTGGAACTGAACTTTGAGAAATGCTACTTACATCTACAAGAGCATTTGCCATATCATCTCTTGAGCAACCACGCTCATCCTCTATACCTAATTGCCTTCGACGTTCAACCTCTCGAGGATCTTCAATCACTATTGTCAACTTCACCTACAATCAGATAGATAATGTCAATCAAAATGAGGATGAAAAATTAGTGCTTTCAACCAAATATGACAACTAAAATTGAGATAAAAGTCTAGCATGAACAATCTTATTTGCAGTTATCTATGCTATGTCTTCGCTGCTACTTGAGATTGTTTTCTTCTCATACAAGAAGGAAAAGGCCCGTTCATCCCAAGTTCCATCATTTGGTCTAGGTTAGCAATTGCCATACTTCACATAGTCACAATCTTCCGAAATCAAATTATGTGCTTTGCAAAGCGAGGGGGGGCTTAATATGTTGACTGCAAATGGCAACCTTCAAAGCACTTATCAACAATCACCTCCTTCATTGGGCTTCCAGAATTCAACACAACAATCCATCATGTGATTCACATACTCTTTCCCACTTCAACAATGGGTTTCAACACTTCATTTGAACTTCTGTGCATAGAAAAAAGATGGGGAAGACCACCATAACAAGGTGGTAGTGGCAAATTTCTAACGCACTTGGAAGTGAAAGTTTTCTTTAATAATCCACGCAAGAACAACCTACATCATTAGAGGTCCAAGAATGGATTTCTTTTTAAAGGGCTAGTGTACAAGTGGCGGAGCAATTGTCGTGAAGATGCCAAAACATTCTACACTTGAGGGAGTTTAGAACTTTGATCAAGGCAAAATTTACAGCTCAAAATGAACGGCAAAAGTAGTTCGAATAAAGCAAAGCAAGGCAATATGATACTACAAAACTATGCAGATGATAATTGTGTGTTATTATAATGATTCCCAAAATGGACATTGAATAAAAATAAAAGTGTTTAGGTTTGTGAAAGGTCTTCGCCTTGTTATTATCTGTGAGGTTAATAAGGCAAAGCCCAAATCCCTCAACCAAGTGGTGGAACTTAATTAAAGGATGATAAAGTGTCCCATTTCATGCTAGCTCAGAGTGCAGAAGATGGATTTCCTCATGGTGCCTCTAGAGGAAGTGAGGGCCAGAAGGTCCAGCAATATTGCAAATACTCTATAGGAGATGGGTCAAGGTCGTGGTATTCGCGAAAGTCTTTGTGGAAATTGTTTATCGATTGCATAGATTGCCACACAAACCAAAGTTCACTTGTAACTTCTAAAGTGCAATCTTCAAGTTGTTGGAGACAACACTAGTAGCTATGAGTTGTGGGTGTTGGCGGACCAATTTGCTGGAGCTTGTGTCACCCAAAGAAGGTGCAAGAGATATTCCATAAGCAAAATTCAGATACTTGACAGCCTCCATATAAGCTCAAAGTAGACAAGGTTCCCCAGTATTCTAGTACAAGCTTTTGGGGTCAAAGGGAAGGCGGGAAGCTAGGCGGTGGGGACGGGATACCTCATGCAGCCCACGGCATGCCGTCGTCTACTGGAGCAGTTGTAATACGTTGTGCTACCGAACTCTGACATGGTACTAGAGCCAAGTGAGGATCTTGTATGAGCAAGTGGGGGAGGTATTTCACTATGCTTGCTTGAATGGGGGTGTTAGCAAACCAGTTGCAAGCCACGCACAGTGAGTGTGTTGGAGCTTGTGCCACCCAGATAAGGTGCAAGAAATATTCCATACGCAAAGTTCGAATGCTTAACAACCTCTATATAAGTATAAAGTAGACAATGTTCCCTTGTCCCCTGGTACCAGTGTTTGAGGTCAAAGGAAAAATGGGTGGCTAGGTGGTGGGGATGCGATTTCACATGCAAACTGCAGGTGCGCTTTGTGTGTGTTGTCATCTACTAGAGCAAACCAAAATCTGACAATGGTGACCAATTAAAGTCATACTGGCAAATTGAGTGGGAGAATCAAGTGGTTGAGGATACGCTTGGTTCTTTTGTTCCTAAGAAACAAGCTAATTGAAAAATGTATGTTCCAATCTTGAACTTTGCTTATTATAGCAACAAGCATTTGGCCATTGCCATGAGTCCTTTCATAGTAATTTATGGATTTGAGCAATAGAAGCGGGTCTTGCTTTGTCAAGTGAGGCATATTTGGCATAAATGAACAAAACCTTGTTGCTAGCCCAAGCAAACATGAAGCGAGCTCAAGATCAAGCTAAGGGTCGTGCAAATTAGAATGGGAGACCCTTGCAGTTTAAAAAATGAGACAACTTTTTCTTTTGGATTCCTAAAGTGGTTGAGGATACGCTTGGTTCTTTTGTTCCTAAGAAACAAGCTAATTGAAAAATGTATGTTCCAATCTTGAACTTTGCTTATTATAGCAACAAGCATTTGGCCATTGCCATGAGTCCTTTCATAGTAATTTATGGATTTGAGCAATAGAAGCGGGTCTTGCTTTGTCAAGTGAGGCATATTTGGCATAAATGAACAAAACCTTGTTGCTAGCCCAAGCAAACATGAAGCGAGCTCAAGATCAAGCTAAGGGTCGTGCAAATTAGAATGGGAGACCCTTGCAGTTTAAAAAATGAGACAACTTTTTCTTTTGGATTCCTAAAGAATGTAAGACTACATCATCATAAGTGCTCAAAGTTGTCGCCTCATTATTGTGAACCAAGGATATATAAATGAAAATTGGAGAAGTAGCTTGGGAGCTTCTCCCAAGTTTTGTTAAATTTCATCCAATTTTAATGAAGATCAAGGATCTTCGTGAAGAGCTTCTTAGCATTGACGAAATTGTCGAGAACTCTCAATTTGTTTCAATTACTCTTAATTCACTTCCTCATTCCTATCTTCCATTTGTGTCTACTTTAAGCATATCTCTTAGGGGACAGCAAATCTTCTTTGAAGAGCTTGTTGGCTTACTTCTCCAAGAAGAGCAAACAAGGATTAATTTTGGTGAACAAGAAGATCAAGCCTTCTTCACAAAAGGCAAAGGCAAGGGCAAGTGGAAAGGTAAGCCTTCTTCTTCCAAGGATCAAAAATCCAAGGAAGGCCAAGATCAAGGATCCAAAAAGAAGGGTAAGTGCCATTATTGTAAAAAGTTTGGGCACCACATAAAGGAATGTAGGAAGAAGCTTACTAAGGATAAAGAGAAAGGTATTGATACAAATACAGCGATGATTTCATTAGAACATCAAAAGGAGGATGATTCTTTCAATGCTGATTTTGCTTTTGTCACTAACAATCTCATTTCTAATCAAAATGAGATTTCTACCACTTCTCGACTTGCTGGTTTTTCAGCAGAAAACAGAACTACTTCAGCTTTGCAGGTTGCTGTTTTTTCTTCCATTGATTGGGTGATTGATAGCGGAGCTACACGCCATATGACTCACCATAGAGACGTCTTCACAAAGCTTATGAAAATCAAAGATGGAAGCAAGGTTCAAGGTGTTAACAACACCTCCTATCCAATTGAAGGCATTGGATCTATACCCTATAGGAAAGCAAGAGTCAAGTCACCAAGATCTAGTTATCAATCAATCTCCACAGAAAACAAGAGAGAAGAGGCTGGGCACCTAACTCTAAGAGAGAGAGAGAGAAAATAGCAACAAGAGCAATGGAGAGCAATGCTTAGCCAAACTGTAAAAAATGGAATACACAATGAGCATCTAAGTAATCTACCTGGATGTGGCCAAATGCCACCAAACCCTAAGGTTAACCACTTACTAAATGTAAGGCACCCCCAAAAGTCAAGATAGGGCCCCTAAACAAGATTAGACCCCTAAGGACCCACGAGTCAGTACATGACCAAAATTGGGTCCAACTGAACTTAAGACAAACTTAAGATGGCCAAAATAACTAAATACCCATGGTTACACAAATCTCGACCTTTTGGGTCAAAGTAACCTATGGATTAACTTTAGCATAGCCATTTATTTCTAACACCCTCCTTAAATGACAATGCAAAAACTGAAATCTTCACTATGTAACAAAACCAACACGTGGTATCAAATTTAAAGCTTTACATAAAGCTTCAAATCTGACTCTAGGCAACGCCTTAGTGAAGAGGTCCGCAATATTATCCTCCGTAGGACAACATTCAAGTAAAATGTCGCCATCATGAAGTCTCTCCCGAACAAAGTGATAATGGATCTCGATGTGCTTCGTCCTCGCATGAAAAACAGGATTCTGTGCAATGGCAATAGCACTTTGACTATCACTCAAGATAAGAGTGGCTGAGGGCTCGCCAAACTTCATGTCAACAAGTAGTCTTCTCAGCCATAAACACTCTGTTGTGGCTGAAAATATGGCTCTATATTCTGCCTCACTAGAAGAAGTAGCAACAGTGGGCTGCTTTTTACTTGACCACGAAATTGCAGAATTTCCATAGAAAAAGCAATGTCCACTTGTAGAGAGTCTAGTGTCTTGATCTCCACCCCAATCCGAGTCACTAAAACCAACCAAACATGCATCATCACAAGCAGGAAAAACCAGTCCATGACTTCTTGTTCCTTGAAGATATCGAAAGATCCTCTTCAATGCTTTCCAATGTGATGTCATCGGGGCATGCATGAATTGACTCATGAGTGAGACACTATAAGAAATGTCCGGTCTTGAATTACATAGGTAAATGAGACAGCCAATAGCTTGACAATATAAAGTAGTGTCAAATGATTTGCCATCACCTTGACTACTTAATTTCAGACCTGTCTCCATAGGTGTAGCAACCGGCTTGCAATCTTCCATCTTGAACCGCTTCAAAATCTGCCCAATGTAGCGTTCTTGAGAGATGAAAATTCCAGCCCCTTCTTGTACAAATTCAAGACCAAGATAAAAGTGCAATAGGCCTAAATCTGAGGTTTCAAAAACCATACCAAGATCAAGTATTACGGCATCAATCTGCTGCTCATTACTTCCCGTAATAATAATATCATCAACATAAAGCAAAATAATGATGATATAATCTGAAGTATGCTTGACATAAAGAGTAGATTCGCTAGGACTATTAGTAAACCCTCGATCACAAAAGTAGGCATGTATCTTTTGATACCACATCCTCAAAGCTTGCTTCAGTCCATAAAGTGCCTTCTTGAGAAGACAAACTTTATCTTCTTGGCCTTCAACCAAAAACCAGCAGGTTGTTGAAAGTACACTTCCTCATTGAGATCACCATTGTGGAATGTTGTCTTAATGTCAAGTTGCCGCAAACGCCAACCAAAGTGGGCAGCCAAAGAGGTTACTACCCTCACGGTAGTCATCCGAGCAGTAGGAGAAAAAGTCTCCTCATAATCAATCCCCCTTTTGCTGAGCATAGCCTTTGGCAACGAGCCTTGCCTTGTACCTATCAATGCTACCATCTGCCTTATACTTGATTTTGTATACCCATTTAGAACCAATTGCCTTCTTCCCATGAGGAAGATCAACAAGAACCCAAATCTAGTTCTTCATAAGTCAGTCATACTCATCTTGCATCGCATCCTCCCAACATTTTACTCCCATGGCCTGCTCATAGAAAACAGGTTCTTCTGCAACATCTCCATGAGATGTAAGAGCAAAATCTGAAAAATCAGCATAGTCCACTGATTTTGTAGAGGCACATGTCTTTCCATCATAAAATGAACTTACTTTGCTCTCC
>CM055096.1:56180018-56227518 GCA_029204225.1 Diphasiastrum complanatum
GATGGTTGAAATGCCCTTACCTGCAACAGTGAAGGAAGTTTACGTCTTCCTCGGTCACACAAATTATTATCGCATCTTTATAATCGATTATGTCGACAAGGCACGCCTCGTTTATTTAGTTGTGGTAGATTTTCAATGGACCGAAGAATGCATTAAAGCCTTTGAGGAGTTGAAAATAGCCCTTTCCATGACACTCGTACTCCGTTCGCCAGACTACATGAAAGAGTTCCATGTGCATACTAATGCCAGTAAGTATGCCATTGGAGGTCTTCTTGCACAACCAGACGAGTATGACAAAGATTTTCCAATCCGTTTCTTGAGTAGGCAACTGGAGCGCAAAGCGTTGGCAATGGTCTATGCTGTTCAACAACTACGACATTATTTACTAGGCCAAACCTTTGCCTTCTACACTGACCATCAAGCCCTGTTATATATTGTTAATAAATCCTATAAAATGGGCCGTATAGCTCGATGGCTATTGATATTAGAGGAATTTAATTTCCACGTAGTCGTTCAGAAAGGAACCCAACATTTCATGGTGGATCACCTTTCTCGACTCCCTAATGCTAAAAAAACAACTGCACCAGTCAACGATGATCTTCCTGATGCATGTCTTTTTCAGATTGATGCTACACCTTTATGGGCTGAGGAGTTCACTCAGTTCCTAACAACATGCAGACTCAAAGAAGGCTTGAGTACGGTTGCAAAAAATAAATTTTTGCTTAAAGCAGCGCTCTTTCAGCTAATAGCAGGACAACTTTACAAAGGGGCATTGACAGTATTATCTGATGATGTGCTTATGAATCTGAGATATCACTTATCATATCTCAGGCTCATGAGGGCATTGGCGGCGGTCACTTCTCTGCTGAAGCAACAACTAAGATTATCCTTCGAGCAAGTTTGTGGTGGCCATCATTATTTAAGGACACATTTGCTGTCATTAAAACATGTGATGTTTGTCAGCGAGCCAAGAAAAATACAAAAGCAGACTTCACACCTTTGACTCCCATTATAGAAGGCGAAGCCTTCCATAAATGGGGAATTGACTTTGTTGGACCAATCAGCCTAGTAGCGAAACACACCCAAGCCCGTTATATCTTAATAGCCACTAATTATGCCACTAAATGGATTGAGGCTCGGGCAACAAAGGATGCCAACGCAAAGACTGTAGCACGTTTTCTTTACGAAAATATTATTACACGTTTTGGTTGTCTATAGAGCTAGCTAGTGATCGCGACATGCACTTTTAAAATGCTGTCATTTATTATTTGTTGCACCATTACCTTGCAGTTCATCGAAAGAGTACACCCCCACCGTACTATCCTAGATGTAATGGCCAGGCCGAATCAACTAACAAGACGATATGTAAGATATTGACAAAGATAGTTGAAACCAGTCACTCTGATTGGGAAACGAAACTTTTTTCAACTATCTAGGCTTACCGCACCACCCCGAAGAAAGCCACTGGATGAGCTACCCCATTCCATCTAGTATATGGTCAAGAGGTGGTAATGCTTGCAGAATTCTTAGTACCTTCTCTAAGAATCATGGAAGCCTTCTCTACATATCTCTGTGAGAAAGCTACAATTGAGTAGCAAGTCAAGACCAGGCTATTTACGTTAGCCCACTTGTGCGAGACAAGACTCATATCTTACCATGCACAATTGGTTAACAAACGACGCCAAAAGGCCTGGCATGACCGTCACTTACGCAACAAAGATTTACACTTAGGTGACCAGGTGCTTCTTTATACATAGAAGAAGCACCCCAGAAAATTGAAATTCCGAAGTGAGGTCCCGTATGTTATCAATAAAATCTTTCCTTGGTTTAACTCCACCTCCACCGAGTATCCACCATTGTCGGTTGATTACCATTCAAAGCGCCATCACCATTACTTTCCAAACCTAACATCGCCTGCAGACGACACATCAGCTTAAAACACAAGCATACATCACGCTCTCGTTACACTATTGAAAACACCATCATCAACATAAAACACTTCATTTTTTCCAGTTCATTCACCAACTCCACAACTCCATTTCCACAGTTACCAATCTTCCAAACATCTCCATCTTGACTGACACCTTCGATCAGCACATTGAGAAGATCAGAACGATCTTCGCTTAACTCGTTGCATCCGGACAGGGGCACCTTCTTCAGACAGTATACCCTACATTTTTTCTTACCCAACCTCATTCCGTAACCTCTCTTTCAGGAACATCATTCACTTTGCACACATCTTTCACTTCCATCTCGACCGATGCCTTCACATACCTTCTCACCCGCAGCCTTTAGTTCCATCTCGATCGAAGCCCTCCGTCCCATCTCAACCGAAGCCCTCAGTTCCATCTCGACCGAAGCCCTCAGTTCCATCTCGACCAAAACCCTCCGTTCTATCTTGACCGAAGCCCTCCGTTGCATCTCAACCGAAGCCCTCGTTCCATCTCGACCGAAGCCACCAGTCAATTCTCAACCGAAACCACCAGTCACATCTCAACCGACGCTACCCTTAACCTTGTCTCAAATATCAACTGACACACTTTCTCCAAAACACTGTTTTTTCCACTTTTTCACCATGTCTTCCAACCCGAGTTCCAGTTCCGACGATGCTAATAAGGTCAACATCTAGCTATACAAACTGGATATTACCAAGATGCAGACCTGGTACCAGCAGGCAGAATCCTTCTTCAAGGCAATTGAGCTCCAAATCCCTATCCTGACTGGGTATCAGAGCCCATACCTGCTACACATGGCGTACGCAAATTATAATGCTACTGCAAGATCATGGGCCCTATAAGAAATGCCATGTAGGAGAGAGAAAAATAACTATAAAGTAATTATAATATCATTTTCTAACTTCTTTACGCATCTACCCACACTACTTTCCATATAAATGAATGCACCTTAGTTTAGTCACATCAAACTTCACCGGTGTTAAACCACAGTTAAAATATAATTTTTCAAAATGCTGAAATATTTCCTCCTAATAGTTGGGAACACTCAAAAATTTGAATTAGGAGTGACATTTCTGAGAAAAGCCTACGCCATCTCTATCTCCAACAGAGTTGTTAGCGCCATCTCTAGCTTTGTTATTGTCAATGTGTTGTTTGTTACTATACTACTGTACTGATGACAAAGCTTTATCATCTTCATGTGGATCTGTCACCAGAATATGCTCTGCTCAAGATGAGAAATTCAAAGCAACCCAAATTGTCAACTTTTGATATGGTCCGATACAGGGAGGAAAAGCTAAAACATGTAGATTTATGGTCATCAGGGACATTGTATCCTATTGATCCATGTTCATTGCAACATCCAGATTTTCATTCGGTGAGTCAATTAATAATCTATATGTGTCATGGTAAAAATGGCCTTTTGGGTTACTGTGAGAATTTGATGCTCTATGGGAATGCATATTCAATGCAAAGAATACATTATTTGGAAGAGGAATCAAGAAAAATATCAAAGGAGTGCGAAGAAAAATCTACAAAGATGAAAACTTGTTTGGATGAAAATGAGATGCTCAAGGAGGAGATCCAAAGGTTGAAATCTTCTTTGCATCATTATACAACTAGTAATGATGAGATAAAAATTGCATTTCAATCCATGCGTATCTCATATTTGTCTCTTGTTAAATATATGGATGTGCTCAACAGAAAGGACCGAAACAACAAGAGGAAAAGACTGGTAAACAAAGATATATGTGATCTATTATCCAGAGGAGGATATAGAAAAAGACGAATCCGTGCATTCAAATAAGTTATAGCTTATTTGGTACTGAAAATTGCTTGAGCTTTTTAATTTATTCATAATCACTAATTTTGTTATTTATTCATTTCAACTTTCTGTTGATTTGCTTATTATATACTGTTGTGAATACTATGAGTGTCCTAATTTCTACTAACATTTTTATGAACATTATGTTTGCAATGCAGATCAACATTGGTTGTTGAAGACCATTTGGCCGATGAGATTTCAATTGGAAACTCACTAGGCTCTATCTTGACTTCTAAATCTATGAAATCAATGTTAAATAATAACAAAATGAAAAAGATTAGGGCGTCAGTTACTGATAGCATTCTGGATGAAGTTGAAAAAATATTAGACACCACATTGCTTCAGACGGCATGTGACTTTTCTAGCATTAGTAGGAAAGCATATGCAACAATGTTTAAGATGATAAAGGAGGCATTTGCACAGGTAGATATTAAAAAGTTTCCAATCCCACGACCATTTCATCTTAAAAAAAAAAAGGACATGTTAAACCATGGTATGCAGACAATAGTTGGTAATCCATCTCATATCAATGAAGTGTATTGCTTGAAAGGAGAAAGTCTAGCATATAACAATTCCAACAATTTATTTATTGACATTAATGAGTTATTAACATTCATTGTAAATTTTTACGGTATTACTAATGAGAATGTCAATAACAAGTTGATAGTTGCTCTCATGTTAGATGAGTCTGAAATTATAAAAGGACAAAAAATGGGAAGAGTCAATCTCACAATCATGAATGGAGCTCTTTCAAATTTAGAAGACTCAGAAGGCCTCAATTTCAGTGTTCAATCAGAAAATGATATCTGGTGGTTGGCAGCATTTCAAGTATAGCAGTTCCTTCGCATAATAAATAGGGATAATCATTTGAATATAAATTTCATATCTAAAATTTTATCTGTGTTAATATAATGAGACTAATCACGTTTTGGTATTCTCTTATAGGTGCTGAAAGAAGACCATAACATTCTCTCATGGATAATTAATAGAACATCATATCCTGCCACCATAAAAAATCACATGGAGGGAGTTCCACTCAATATTCCTGGAATTGGCACTTTCAACATTGAATGGCATCTAGCAGGAGATTTGAAGACATTAAAATGTATGTTCATTGTATCTCATGGAGCTAACTCTAAACACCCTTGTTTGTACTGCATGAAAACAACAAAAGACATGACAAGGAATACAGGAATATCAAGAGATCGAGAAGATCCTAATTGGAAACCTGTACTACCGATTCCTCTACGAAATGTTCATATCTGTACATTGCATGCGGAGGTGCGTATTATAGAAAAAATAATATATTCTCATATCTTGTTTGCATGGAATTCCGAGCCAAAGGCCTTTGCAAAGGAAGCTATTTCTAGATTAGAGGATGTGTTGTCCAAAGCAGACTTACATAAAGGCCACATTAAAATAAAAAAAGATGACAAGTTATCAGGTAAAACATGAAATATTCCATGCAAGCCGAGCATTGGAGGATCTAAAGCTCAAAGATTTTTATCAAATTATTTTGGCAAACAATCTAAGGTTCAATACACGGTTTGGAAAGAAATTATTGCAGCAACTCAAGATTTCGAAGAAGAAGGTTCTACTCGTATACACAAAGTAGAAGTTTGAAAAAAGTTAGACAACATGGTAAAATACTTGAAAAAAGATAAATTTTCAAATATTGATGTTCAAATGATACAGAAAACAACCAATGAATTTGTGGATGCAGTTCAGAGTGCATGGGGTGTTGATCATATAACACATTATATGGTAAGATTTTGATTTTACACTACGATAGACAAATATGTGCAACTAAATTAGATACTTTTGGTACTGATTTAGATTATGTTTTTATGACATACAGCACATATTACGATATCATTCGACATTCTTTGCAAGAAATAGTGGAAGTCTTAGCATATGGTCATCGCAAGGAATGAAAAAATCTCATTGGCAAGCAAGAGCGGCATTTCATAAAAGTACACAACATGGCGAGACTAGCACAAAAAACAGCTATATACTGCAACTTTTCCAATGGTTTTATAGAAGAATCCAAATTCGTCATCATACAAAATCGACGGATTATAAATTTTTTTAAAAAGCATGCAAATACATACAAGCCAGTACGCTATAAACACACAATAAAATTTTGTATATTAAATAAAAATATTTACAAAGTAAAATTCAGTAGTATCTAATCTGCTTCTGATATTTTTTCCAATGAAAGTTGCAACTTAGAATCATGCAACAATTTTCTTCTTTCGTATGGATCCAATAGCTCATAGTTTTTATGCTTACTCAGATCAACGTAAGCAGCATACACTACAAAAAGATGATCTGAACATGGAATTCACTGGTCCATATCCTAAAATTTTAACCGCAATAGTTTTCTTTACAAAAATTATTTTATGCACCTTATTAAAATTATGTTCTCCAAGAAAATAAGACAGTGTCTTGATTGCCATAATCATAGTTTCACCATGTTGATGAAACTTTGAATGGGCAACACTTATCTCACTATTCTTGAAGGAATTTAGATAGTGCCCGAGTGCATGATCTCTTGAAAATTCTCCTACAGAAGATCTTTGCCCTCCTCGATGAATTGCGAAGTCATCAAGGAAAATTGTTTTCTGAAATGATAAAAAACAAAGTTAGCTCCAGTATATAATTTGACATAACAAATCTACTAGTACTTGATAAGAGACAAAAACTTACGCATTCGGTTTTGTCTTCTCTGATTACTGTCTCTGCATCAATATTATCTTCACTTTCGATGTCAATATTGTTGGTGAATAGACAGTTGGCTGTGGAAAACCAAGTTGACTTTGGATTCTAAGAAACTCCTCCTCAGAAGGTAGATCATATTCTTTGTTGCGCATTTCTTCCACAACCATTTTCAAACAATCTTTCCCTGAATAAAACTTATCATTATGTACATTGTCAACACCAGGGAGAAGATCATCAACATTAAAATCCATTATATTCGAAAATTCATCAAGCTCTTTGCTCAAAATGCAAAGAGTCTCAGCTTCAGTGAAGTAAAAAAGATCCAATATATCCGATATTTTAAAAACAAATTATTATCTATATTATAAGTAGGCAAAGTGATCAAAGATTTATCAGAAGGAGAAAGAGTAGTGGGTGTTTTAGGGCCTATAAAAGTAGCCCTATTTTAAGCTGGATCAAAATCAGAACAATCATCTAAATTAACACTCGTATCAATAAAAAAGATATCTATATCTACAATCTTTGACTTCTCAGACTTTGTACCACCAGAAGAAACTGCTTCAGAAGTGGAGGGCACAGAGTTCGAATCGTCAGAAATATTTAACAAAAGGAAAAAAACAAAAGCAGACTAAAAATCAACAAATCTATATGTAACTTGGTAAACATTCTGTCGAGCTTAGTTTTATAGATATGCTTGTTGAGTGCCACCAGAGCCTGATAATGAATCATGTCTTTATTCTGAGATCTGAATAACGGAGTACTGAGCAGGGATTTAAATCTGAGATATATCTCAGAAAATGCCTCCACACCAGGGCCCTCAATTATAGAAGGTAAAAAAAAAAAAAAAAAAAGGTATTTGAAATAGTCCAACCTATTAGTAATACCAAATTCTTAAAAAAAAAAAAAACAAACTGGATTCAAAATTAGACATTTTAAACAAAAAGAATAGAACTGAAGTTCCAAATATCACTCTCAGGCACAAAGCCCAGGTTAGACAAGCATGTCAAGGCAACGTGCGCACGAGAGAGATATTGGATGTTGGAGTATCAGATCCGAGCGCAAGGAAAAAGAGCAGGAAAGAAAAGAGTTACGAAACGCGCTTGAATGCGATACCGGAGGATGCAGTATCGGATCTAGGCGCATAATAGTCAACGAGACGTAATGAGAGCAAGTGGCGCACTTGAAATCGATATCCGACAAAGCAATCATAAATTTGCGTGAAAATCCAAGCCGAAAAAGACCTATTTATATAAAAAATTTTGCACATGTGGAGGAGAGGCGAAGGAACACGTGTCGACAGGCGATTGGCCAAAGTAAATGCGCCGTGCATTGAATGATTGATCTGACATCTGCCACGTGCGACAATGACATGCGTCGATATGGGATTCGAGCACGTGTCTCAGCCCATGTGTCCTCATAATTAAGTCATCATTTGTCAGTATGGACATTCCACGTGGTCTAATCATCTGACGACACGTGTCTCGGCCACTTTTTCACACGTGCAAAAATTTGCGAAAATTCATTAAAAAAAGAAAGCAAATTGGATTCAAACCCCAGGTCTGACATGCAAGACAAATCAACGTGCGCTCAAGAGAGATATTTGAAATTGGAGTATCGGATCCAGGCGCAAGAACAACGAGCAGAAAAGAAAAGGGTAGCAAGATGCGCTTGAATGCGATACCGGACGATGTAGTATCGGCTCCAGGCGCATAATAGCCAACATGATGTAATGAGAGCAAGCGGCGCGCTTGAAATCGATACTCGGCAAAGGAATCGTGAATTTGCATGAAAATTTGAGCCCAAAAAGACCTATGTATAAAAAACATTTCGCACATGTGGACGAGAGGCGAAGGAACATATGTCGACTTGTGATTTGCCTAATTAAATGCGCCGTACCTAGAATGATTGATCTGATATCTGGCACGTGCCAGAATGACACGCATCGATTAGAGATTTGCGCACGTGTCTCAGCAAACGTGGCCTCATAATTGGGTCATCATTGGTAGACACTCCACGTGGTCTAATCTTCTGACGACACGTGTCTCGACCGTCTTTTCACACGTGCAAAAATTTCGTGTATATAAGTCCTTGGAATTTTCATTTGTTTTCGCAAAACTTTTGCTCTTAGCTCTCAATATCGTTCTCAAGCGCGCTCTTTCATCATTCAAGCTTCCGCCCTCTCACAGTGCGCTCGAGTCCGATACCGCCTATTGTGCAATATCGCTTTTGAGTGCACATACAAATAATCTCTGTAGATTTTGCGCTCGAAACCGATATTCAGTGCTGGTATCAATCTCAAGTGCCCTTTCATCGCAAATTTTTTTTGTTTTGATCCACTTTTGTTTTGTTCAAACTTCTTTTTGTTGATTTTCTTCTTCCGAGGATGATGACCAGGACCAAATCCACCACCCGTGCCATCACCACTGTACAATCATCCCATTCTCGTGTCCCCCCTAGTACTTGCCGTAGGCGTGGTAGAAAGCAGGTCTGGCTGAGAGAGATCAGAAAACTCCAAAGATCAACCAAATTGTTGATCCCTAGAGCTCCTTTCGACCGATTGATACAGAATATCACTTTGTCACTTGGGCTGAATGTTTGTTTTGCCGTGACAGCCATGCAGGTCTTTCAGGGTGCTGCAGAAGATTTTTTGTCCTAGTTTTTTGAGGATACTTGTCTTTTGGCAGTGCATGGTAAGCGTGTCACCATCATGCCAAAGGATTTCGTTATTCTCAAAAGGCTTCGGGATAGATATTCAAGTCTGCATGTTGATAATGCCAGCACCTCCAAAGACTTGCCTCTGGATAGAACCGACGTGCCTACTACCTCTAGGAAGAAGAGAAAGCAGGCTGTCCCAAAGAAGGCTAGATCTCGAAGGCCAGCTGTTTTCCTTCCTCCTAGACGTATCCCGACCAAGAGACCTCGTGTTTTCTTGAGCTTTGAGTCAGATACTGGAGAATCTGTCTCAGATCGAGAATCTTCTCCTATTCCTCCTCATGTTATTCGTCCAGCTCCTCAGCAGGTTTCATCACCAGAAGTGTTGATTACCCAAGAGGAGCTAGACAAAATAACAGAGAAATCTATAAATATTGTTTTCACTTCTCTTTCTGCTCCTGTACATAATCTTTTTGTGAAAATTCCATACGATCCAGCCCAGGTTTTTTTTTATTCTGACCATTATAATCAATAAAAGGCCTACCTAGCTAACAAAATTGATCTTCTCAGCAACTATTTTGATTTTTTTCTTCTAGATACACGTAGAAGCTTTAGATTAGGTCTCAAATTTTGTGCCGAGCTAAAACATAAGACCTCATAAATTTCAGATGCAATAGTAGAGGCCAAAGTTTTTTTTTTTGCAGAATAGTACTAGTTTCAATTCCCATGGTACAGTTTTTGTAGTTAGTCCATTTTTCATGGGAACGGTAAAGGCGAAAGAAGCCAATTTTGAGAAGGCTGTCTATTTTATCGAGTGCAATCCTTTGGCGAAAGTTTATTTGATTCCATATGAAAATAAGTAAGGATTGCTCTTTTGTTTTTGTTACTTTAATCTGGATTGTTGCATGGCTCATTGCTTTAATAAGAACGGAATTTTTTCATAAACATGAATTTAACGATATTTGTATCTTGGTTGTTGTAGTCAGCATTGGAGCCTAAATATTCTTTTTGTAAAGATAAATAAGGAAGGAGTATCAAATTTTCTATGTGTAAAATTAAACTCAGCTGCAAATACACATAGAGAATTTATTCTCTACTTCATGATGCCGTTCGGGAAATACCGACAATGGCAACTTCAATTGGAGATATAACCATTAAATCTCTCAAGGTATATTGAATTTATCTCTGATATGCACGTATTTCTTTTTTAATTCAAATGTATCGTCAGAGCATAAATTAAATTTTGATCATAATATTACTAATTTTCATTCTATATATGCAGTGTGTACAACAAAATGATGCTTTTAGTTGTGCATGGTTCGTCTTGTACAATACGAATATATTTTTTGAATGATATAATTTACAAACGGATGTAGATATTTAAAAGGTAAAATTCTTTTCATTTGTAGTTCATTTCATTCTGATTCATATTTTATTACTATCATTGTTTGTAATTTGCTGATTCTCGTGTTTTGTGATGACAATTCACTCTTGAGCCATATACTCCTGATGATGTATATAGATTTCGGCAAGAGTTGATCAGAACCTTTGCCCAGTACGGTGTAAGCGTTGCACCTGCAATCGAGGGCCCTAAAAAAGAAGCTGCTCCTGTCTTAACAGCCTTTCCAGTTGTTCAAGATGCAGATCTTATATTATATGATCAAAAAAGAATAAAAGTCCTTCCTAATACAGAGGAAGGCAAATTTGTAACAAATATTCCTCTTGCCTTAAAAGGCATTGAGGCCCTTCTCGAAACAGAGGAGGACGAGATTATAGGAGTTGTTGCTTTATCAATTCCTAATACTGATATAGAAAATATAGAAAAATTGATAGAATAGAGATCTATTTGTAAATAGATAGACATAAAAAAAAAAAGATACAATCATTTTACTTGTAAACAACCCGTTTATAGGTTTTTTTAATTGATATCACGATAGATTCTTACAATCAGCTTGTGTCCATAGTCTAATAATGGAATGCAACTTTTCTATAATGATAAAAAGACATTGGCATGTATTTGTTGATAGTGAATCTCAATGTTCTTCCATAAGTCAGATTGTTTCGCCAATATCTTTGCATTTGATCTCGAGCTCATGTCTTTTACGTACCTGCATAAAACTAATACAAAGTTAGTTAGAATTAGTACAGAGTTTGTATTAGAAAGTTTTAATTGAAACTATTCATAAAAGATCGAGTGTTTTTAGTTACTTACGAGTTTACCATTGAAAATGAATATGAAGTCTGAAAGTACATCATCTTGTAGGAGCAATAGTTCCCGCCGGATGTAGTTTAGACTCCAATCTTCTTCCACCTCAACACATGTCAAAACCGCATCATTGTATATAATTTCAATACTTTTTCGTTTTGAATGTCCACTGGCTTCCAAGTCTTGATCGAGTGGCACCCATTTACTTTTATTTTTTCTTCATCTTTGATAATGGAAGCATAAGCTCAACATTTGTTTTTCAATTTGATAACGAAAGCACATGGAAGACATTTTAATTCTGCATTCTATTTCTCCATCTGATCTTTTGTCCCAGCCTTCATCCATAAGTTCAGAGAATAAATTAACTGATAAATTTTTGCATACAAACATCGTTGGGGTTTTGTGTACATTGACACTTGAAAAGAAATCCACAAATATATTCAAGGAAATAAATCAACTCAATCTAACTGTTTTTGATCCCGTGCTCATTTTTAATGAATTTTTTTACATCATTATATATCTTGCAATGAAATGATTCTGAAACTGTAGCATCTGGTGCAATCCATTCATCACTTTAAAAACTAGGTATGGAATTGGTACTATTTGTCCAAAATTTTCTTTTGTATCAAGAATGTACATTGATTCATAAAAATAGATTTCACTATCAACTAGACCTTTTGCAGTTCTACCTCGATATTGCAGTTGTCCAATATCAGTGTGAATAACATCTAACACACCTGCTAAAGATCCACTTGACTCCCATTCATTTATGTTGGATGGATATAAATTTGCAAGAGAAAAATGATCAGATTGGCAAGTTTACTATTAGATATTTATGAATGACAAAAATCAAAGGATCAAAAATATCAATACTCACAGTTGCTTTTTTTGTGATCCTGATGGTTGAATTCTTGCACATTTATCTTTGAATGCATACATACATGTTGGACTAGAATTTCAAAAATAGATTTTCCTCCTGATGATGTTTCAGAAATCCAAAATTCCGGCCTTCCAACAAGATCGAAATGATAGTTTTGACCTTTTCCTTTTTCGAAATGCTCCTCTTGATGATGGATGCATCAAAACCCAAGAGTTTTTTGAATATTTTCTTGGCACCCATAATCCATTATCATCTATCTTGTTGAATAGAACCACAGAGTCGATTGAGGAGCACGGCTTCCTTGATGGCGCCATTCATAATTTGCATGCAAAAATCTGAAACAATGAACTATGAATCTCAAAATTTGTGTGGACAAAAAGCCATGAATTTGAGAAAAAGTGTTGGCAAAAATTTGAAACACTGATCTATTTGGCACCACAAATTAACTCTGGTTATCCATGTTAACCATGATTTGACAATGCATATACATTAAAGGTACATCGATTTTCTCATCTCAACCATCTGTCATATTCATTTTTACTATTTTTGGGTCTCTTCGGACAGTGATGAACTGGAAGGGCAGGCCTCATCAACCAATAGCATTTTCACATGCTGGCCGACGAAACAACAATATATTTAAAAAGTTTTTATTTTATTTATATTTGAAAAATTCTACGTTACATAGAACCCTGAAGCTAAGATTTCAATTGGTCCACATGGCAACGAAAATAAGAAAAAAAATAAAAAAGCATCTTTTTCAAAGGCCCTTGTTGGGCTCTAAGTTTCCCTAATGACAATACCTGCAAGTTGCAGACAGAGCATGGGACATCCCTATAGGGTCCAAAAAGTCCAAGCGTGCTCACACACAACTTCGCCATCACTACTTCCACCCAAAAGGATGAACACAAAACACAAGCCACCAGGCTCTCAACCAGATCCACAAATAGCAGTAGCATCGGCAGCTAAACTGGCCGATACCTCTAAGGCCCAGTTGCTAGACACAAGGCAACAACGCATACGAAGAAAGCTTTAGGCCAGGAAAAAATCACCCGATGGAACAACATCAAAAGATTCAGTTTCAGATGATGGAAGATCAACCTCACATGCAGCCTCTCTGACACACTCCTCACCCTTACACACCATCAACAGGGGTGATGGAGCAGCTACATCATCGGCAGCAGCATACACGGACACAACCCAAGTCGTGCCACCAGACGAAGTCACCACCCCACCTCTGTTGATTACCATGCCAACTTCACCAACGACACATTCTTTGGGAGGGGGGAGGAGTGGGGAGTCCCATTTCCCGAGACACGGAAGTGGCCCAACAGTCGAAAGATCAACATCCACGGGCCCATCAAATCCATACCTTGGATACTTCACAATCTTTTGATGTTGCGGACCTGATGGAGATCAGTGATGATGGACCAAAAAAAGAGGATCAGTCAGGAAGTCTGACTCCTCCACTAACCACCACCACCACCACCATAACCACCACCATTGCTACTAATATTATTTCTCCACTCCCTCCACCTCCATCTGCATTTCCTCCACAACGTTTATTTTTTGGATTAGCTTCACCATCCCACACCCCTGATCAGTACCCAACCATCACTAACCTAGAGAGGCTCTCTGAAGCAGCTAAATGCTCGATGATCGGCCTATCCAAAGCAAGCTACCACATGCATTGGTTGATAAGCCAGCACCAAGTGCTCGAGAATAAGATCTAGTACCAGGGCCAAGAGATCCTGCAACAACAAAAGCTGGCCAAAGAAAAAAAAAAGATAGAAGAAATCAGATTCGTGATGGCCGAGCAAAAGATCACATTGGAAGAGGTCCAACAACAACTGAAGCACCAGATGGTCTAGATCGACCAAGCACGAGATGGATTGTTGGGTGCAATGGCAGTTGGTGCCCCTCTAATTAAGCCCGAAGACATACAATGCCAGGCCCCACAGGCCACAACCATTCAAATGGAGAAGTACGTGTGGCTAATCCAGGAATGAGAAGCCGAGAAGAGGAATTTTGAGAATATTGTGGCAAAGCAAGAAAAGTTCATCCTTGAGTCACAGAAGCAGCTAGAAGATACGAAAAAGGCCCTGCAGCAAGTCTTGGACAAGGTGAACCAATTGTGAGACACGGCGTGCAAGGCCCAAACAGGAGCTCTTACAAAGAAACCAAGGGACGATGATGGAGATGACGAAGCATGCAATAAGGACGGGCAAACTCGACCATCAGATGGTAGCTCGGGATTGGGTAGCCAGAGAGCCGAAGTTGCTTCTGAAGCTTTTTCCCTTCCCCCTCCCACTTTTAACCCCTCATCTTATTCTGCTTGTAATTTTTCAGAAACATTCGTTCCAACTTACCCTGTTTCTTCATCTTCCCTCTCTCCTCCACCTCCTAGCAGATTATTGGGCCCATCTAAAGGTCCAACTGACACGTACAAAGCCCAATGGGATGAGTTTCTACAACAACTTCGCTCCCTCGATGTGGCGTACAATTTGCTAAACCCACCCCCTCCTAAACCTGTCATCCCTGCACCTCTCTCTCCAGATCACTCCATTCCTGACCCTCAAGAAATTAACACTGACATTGGGGGTGATGATGACTTCCTGGCGGATCCATCAGAAACAAGAAGATTCTCACCCAGACAAGACATGGGTGCAACTAAGCCATCTACGAGCGAGCGGTCAAAGGAAAAGGATATGGGGTAGCAGGCGGCTGCAAGAGTATTTGAGGGCACCGGTGTGGAAACAAGTTGATCCATTTTACATGCCACTCAAACAAAGAAATCCATGGCCGGCAGAGAAGCCACGGGTTGAATTGGTGAACTGGCCGGTGATTCCAAAAATTTCAGACAGAATCTCTTTGGATGACCTGAGGCTATAGTTGCTGGGCTTCGGGCACAAGTACAAGACCAGTGCTGATCTATGCATGCGAGAAAGCGCCGAATATTGTCGATCAATGGCCTTTCTAATGTAGAAAGAATATTTTTGGAATCGTGGTTTGGATCCAATCAGGATCAATCCCAATGTAGCCCTCCAATCAGAGGATGACCATGAGATGATGGCCCGACTATACTAGAGAGCGGCCTTCATGTCATCACGGTATGTCACCATGATAGAAGACTAGCAGAAGATGGGCTTCATCGAAAAGATACGAGAGTACCTGGGGCCACTAAACTAAGGAAGTAAGCTCCGCTTCCATGTGTTCGAAGCCCTAGGGCAAAAAATGAGTGAGCGAAAACAGACAGCAAGACGACGAGGTGAGCAGGACTCGCAAGAGGTTCTCAAGAGGGCTAGAATGTAGCGGCCATTGAGAAATCTTCATTTTTGCGAAAACAATTTTGTGAATAATAAGCACCTAGTTTTACGGAAGCGAACGAAGATCCACACTTTTCCAAGTGCCCGGTGGAACGACATCACCTGGGTTGTAGTGGGTCCTGCAACAAATTAGGGGTGGATAATGTTAGCAGATTTTAGAGAATTCTCAAATGTCGAGCCAAGCTGAAGACAGAGAGTATCTCTCACCCATGACCGAGGAGGTCTCAGAAGGAGGACTAGAGCAGAAGAAGCTGAGAGCCGAGCATGAGAGCTAGCTAGGACGAAAGTAATTTTCTATGTGAGCCTACATGGTGTATCCCAGAGAAGGAACGACTGTGTAGGAGCTAGTAATGTTTCATAGACAATGTAAATAAGTGTAGACCCCCTTAAATAATTTAGAGTGAGCCCCTTAAGTGTACCCCCTTAAATAATTTAGAGTGAGCCACCTTTTGATGGTGACCTCTAGTGGAAGGGCTATTTCCACATGTAATTTCTAAATTAGTGGAATTACCACTTGGGCTCCACATGGGTAGCCCTCTTACTTCTTTAAGGGCCCCCCTCTTTTGTGAGGGAGCTTTTGATTGTATTGTCATTCCTCTTGATTGAATAAAGAAGATCTTCCACGAGTTCTTGGCAATTGTGAAGCTCCTTGTTCATGGCAATCTTCTTGAGTGAAATTCCTATGAGCATGTTCGAATTTCTTATTGTGATTGTGGATTAATTAGATTTCTTGCTTACTTTCTTGCTTTGTGGAATGTAGATGTGGATTAACTTTCTTGTTTCTTGATTTTGTAGTTTCAGCATGCAGGTAAACTATATAGGTTGAGATTGTGGATCTGATTTGCATATTCACTAACAATCTTGTCCTTGATTGTTCTTGGGTATTCCAAGCATCAAGAAATGGGTGTTTCTTGATTCTTGGTCTGCTAGAATGCTATTAGGAAGTTAGCTTTCTTGATTCTTGTTTCTTGTTGAGTAGCTTAATCTTGTTATTGTATTATTCCATGATTTCCTAAGATATTTTGGTAGTTAGATTGTAGATTTGCTCTCTGTCCAGAATGTTGATCTATGCTGGAGCTAGGATTGGTTGCATGGCTGGTAAATGCATGTAGCTGAGTGAACGTAACTGTTTCATCCCACTGACAAGCTGGGAACACACGTTGCAGACTGAGAAATACTTATGCCTGGAAACCATCCTAAACAAGAGGACTTAACTGTAAGAACTGGCTTCTGGAAACAGACAGAAACACCCGGTTTCCAGAGCGGTAACCACCTAAAGTAACAAAGAAGAGAAGAAATAAAAGACGAAAACTATGTTCACAGATTCGGCTGGAATCTGTGAACAATGTTGTAGTGTTTGTAAAAACCTGTGACCCTTGCCAACGAGTTGGGAAACCAATTCCTTCAATGTATTGGCTACTTACATTGATACTTCCACTAGCACCATTTGAGAAGTGGGGCATTGACTTTGTAGTTCCAATTAAGCCTGTCACTCGCTATACCAAAAGAAGTTATATTCTGGTGGCGACTGACTATGCGACTAAGATGGTTGAAGCAGAAGTGACAAAGAGGAACGATGAAAAAATTGTTGTGGACCTGTTATGGTTGTCCATTGGAGTTGGTAAGCGACACAGATACACAATTTTTTAATGATACGATATGTCTGCATACCAAGCACTTCATGATTAAACATCGGAAGACAACTTCGTACAATTCGAAGGCCAAAGGCCTGACCGAAAGAGTCAATTCTGTGTAAGATCACCACAACGCACACATCTGACTGGGATCAGAAATTACCATCTATCCTATGGGCATATCAAGATATCATGAAGCTGACCACAAAACAAACACCGTTCTATCTGGTCTATGGCATGCACTCGATATTGCCAATCGAATTTGAAGTACCGACATATCATGTATAGGTTGCGAATCTTGATTTGACAATCACTCAAGCTTAAAGGAGAGATTCTTATTAGTCAAAAAGCTAGAGGAGAACCGTAACTAAGTGCTGATCGACACTACGAAGACTCAGTTGCGACAAAAGAAGAGTTTTGCACAAGGGAGACTTTGCGATCCTGTATGATGACAACCATCATATCAAGTTTCCAAGAAAGTTACACACTTGTTGGATGGGTCCGTACAAAGTAATTGGAATCTTTGAACATGGATTCTTTGGACTGGCCGATCTTCAAGGAAATTTGCAACCAATGAGAGTTAATGCCTTCCGATTAAAGAAATATTGCCTGTAGATATTTTTGTTTATTTTATTTTATTATTTGTCTGTTTGTTAACTGATTGTTCATTCATTTGTTGACCGACAAATCGGATAAGCTATCCCGATTGTTCATTTTTAATTTTTATCCCGAGCATTTGGTATCATAGAGGAATATTCTATGGGATCAAATAGTTGGTCTATTGATCCTATATTTATTTTCCTGATTCGACGTAGGACTTTTAGTTAATGCATGACGATGAACGTTGGTGCTGATTGAGGCCAGCAACGAGTTCATCCAGGGGCTAATCAATGTCACAGACTTTGCCATCATAACGTAGGTTCCTAACGTCTGTATGGACATTTTTGAAGCTACATTTGTTGCAGCACTTTACTTTCCCACCGATGGCGTTGTCCCTCTATTCTTACACAACGTCAATGATTTCTCTCTGAGGTTACAACCTGGAATGGAGTTTGTCAAAGGTTACCAACAGTTGGAGGAGTAGGTGTCCGAAGCTATATCGAAAAATAGGATGTGGAACTTGGTTGAGCTACCTGATGGTAAGATGCCTATCACTTGCAAATGGATATACAAGATCAAATATGGAGCTGATGGGCAACTACCCTTCATATTCTATCTTAGAATAGTCCGTCTTCCATAAATGTAACAATTCAACTCCAACTTTTCAATTTCCAAACTTTTCAAAGCTTTAAATTTCAATGAAATTCATGAAAGTTGAAAGAACTTGTAGGCCATGATCCATTTAGGACGTGGCTAAAGCCTCCAATTTTGTTTAGTAAATGCTTTACTTGGAATTGAATACATAATAGGAGCTTGGAATTCAATATTAAAAATTGTAGAATAAAATCTTGTGCAAGTTGGTGAGTATTCTTGTGTGACTCCAGCTTTATTTAGCTCCTTTCATGCCTATTGTCTATAAAATGGAATTCAAATGACAAAACAGCCACCTGTGAACTTCAGTCACTACGCAAGGAGAGGTGACTGTGAATAAAGAACATGGCCGTGCACTATTTTATTGGTTTTTTGAGGCAGATCATCCTGATTCGTCATCCTTGCCCTTGGTTATATGGTTTAATGGAGGTGAGGATTCTAAGCTAATGAGAAACAATCTTGCAGTGTCTGTGCCCATTTAAAAAGGGATCGTTAGAAATAACAGGTCTGTCAGCGACGCATTATTATAATGTAGGGATTAAGTGTTCTAAGTAATGCTTCTGGACTCTTCCTATTTGATAAATTAACCATAGATGAATGCTTAATTCAGTTTATTCACAGAAGCGAAGCCCACAATCTGACTGAATAAAAAAAAATTAGATTGCTTGCAAGTTTCTCAATCAAGATAGACTTTCTAGAGACGAATTGACTTGTGTTTTAGAAGATTAGTTGTAAGTGGTTTCTGTACATATCGTAGTGAGATATTGTTGAACATTTCTAGATGAACAGATTTGCCTTCAGTAAGTGCTGCTGATGTTCCTTTTTCAAAGACAAATATATGCAAAGCAAATGTTGTCTGCTCGTTATCTAATTAAGGCCACGACAATGTGTACTCGTGAGGTTAACAGGCCGTTCTTCCATTTTTCAATGAGCAATCGCCATAAAACAACATTTAGGCAACATAGATCTTTATTAATGCTAAGAAATGAGCTCCACAATTTTTCTGGATAATTTATAATTACCACTAACCATTCAGACTGTAACCATATAGAAAAATATCTACTGCGAGCTGTGACCTTTGAATTCCGACGGACGCTAATTGCTTATTATAAGTTGCAAGTGCTCTGAAATTCGTAGACAGTTCATTCTTAAGCAATGCGATTACAAGCTTATGTAGCCAATGTTGGATCTTGAAGTTGTGACATCCAAAACAAAGTACAGAGCTAACTCGTATTTCAATAGCAAGTGGTGTCTAATTTCATTAGCTCTTGTGTTATGTATGCTAGAACTATCGTTGTTCTAAACCATTAAAATGATAGACTTTTTTGTCTGCTAACAGAATTTAGCCACAAACGTGTACCAAAGTAGGCTTTCCACCATATGTTGATTTGAAGGTGACAAGAATGGAGTGATTTCTGAGGTTGACGATTAAATGGACTTGTGACACTATAGGGCCTGGATGCTCATCTGTTGGTGGAGGAGCTTTGACAGAGCTTGGACCCTTCTTTAATAATGATGATGCAACTGGACTTGTCTTGAATATTCATGGACAAAAGGTTGTCCTTTCGTGCAGCCTTGTAGTTTATTTCGTGTGTGTGAGTGAGAGAGAGAGAGTGAGAGAGAGAGACCGGCAGAGTTTTATTAGGAAGATGAGAAGAAGATGCCTTAATACAAATGCTTTATCATTATCTGCTCCGCTGCAGAATTCTCTTTTTCAGAACACGTTTGTCAAATGCCAATTCTACGATTTTGCTTGATAATTTTTTTTAAATTTATGTTTTCCATTTAAAAAACCAGTTGCGAATATACTTTTTTTGGAGTCACCGGACAGGCTTTTCGTACTCCAATACTTCGACGGACTATGATCAATTCACTGATAAAGGAGCAGGTAACTTGGTGTAGGTACTATAATTCACATTCTTGGAGTTTCAAAGCTTCGCGTTAGACTTCCATCGTGAATTAGCTTTATTGATTACGTTTCGATTACTCGAGTGATCTTCTGAAATTGATTTCAGCTAGAATAATTGTTATGTAAAAATCAAAATATAGACCTTATTTTTGCATATCCACGGTTTGAATATATAACTGATCTCTCTCTTTTCAAATGCAGCTGAAGATGCTTTGGTTCTTTTCCTTGCATGGTTTGAAAAGTTCCCCGAGTACAATCCCAATGATTTCTATCTTATGGGCGAAAGCTACGCTGGTACGTAGAATTCGGCTAGATTTACAACAGAGCAATTATGTTTGACCTGAAAGAATTTAATTTACAACTTTGACATTTCGTTCAAAAAATATTGTAGATCATTGTTTGATAGCATTCGTGAGTCAAATGATTGACTAGTGTGTTTTGATTTCCATGGTTGCTGCATCCTTAAGAGGGATAATGATTGTGTGGTTGTGAGATGGGTATGTTGTGGAATGCTTTTGAAGTTTTAGCCAAGGGCTAATATTCTCTGACCTCAGAATTATTAGTAGTGGATAATTTATTCATTTTCAATACTTGGGAAAAGCTTAATAGTGTTGGCCGTTCAGTGATGCACTGATCAGGGCTGTGCTTCATAGCTTACATTATCCATTTTCGTCCACTATAAATTCTCACTGCTTGTGTTGCATTCAATATTCTTGAAAGCAAGCTACATAAAGTTCAAATTACACTCATGTCAAGCATATGAGTAGCATTGTGTTCTGTTACATGCTTGAAAATTGTGTTCCTATCAGAGTCTTTTTATTTGGGCTACTTTTAGATTTTTGATGGAAAATTTTAATTTTTGATAGTCAATGGTGAGTTTTCTATATTGAAAGTCGAGTCTATTCAAGTGTGAAAATTGTTCTCAAAACCCCAAATGACTCTTTGATCTTTAAAACATTGTTTAAAAAATTTGGAATGACATACAAGGAGGTCAATTTGCCAAGTTCTCTTGGATTATGTTCAATGCAGGGCATTATATTCCAACGCTAGCATTGGAAGTGTTGCGAAACGATCAAATAGAAGGAACCTTGAAGATGAACTTCAAAGGGTTTGCAGTTCAGTACAATAGTTGGTGGCTTTTTTTTGTATTTGGTGCCCTTGGAATAATTTTGATGCAACAATTTGCAATAATCAATGTTGTTGATATCTTGCAGATTGGAAACCCATGGATTGATCCATACTATGACAACAGTGGCAAAGCCCAGTTCTATCACTCTCATTCTCTTATTTCAGATGAGACTTACAATGGGCTCATTAAGAATTGTGATTTTGAGAAAGATTTGAGTGGTGATCATGGTTCAGATAACACTACATGTCAACACTTCGTGAATGAGACTGACACATCTATTTTTTATATAGATGAAACCGACATTTATGCACCATCATGCAACAGTCCAAGTTCAGGAAGTTTCAGTGTAAGTAGCATTATTGGGTGCTAGTTTAAAAGTAAATTTTTGAACAATAGAAAACTAAATTTCCTAATTCAAGCAAGTGTTTTTGTTAGGTCTTGTGTGGGTAACAATTATCTACTTCTGAGCACAATGTTTGTCCTTTCATCAAGTCTATTTGGGTGGTTCTAAAGTTTTTTTTTTCCCTAAATCCAATCATGGTATCTTGTTCAGTAATAAGCAGTAAAAACAAGTTAGGACCATAGAAAGAGAAAGAATTGTGTGAGAGTAACATTGTACTTCCTAATTTCTCTTGTTATGAGCTACTCTCATGACATGCAAGGGACTACCAACTTATTCAATGTGCCAATTCTCCTCTTGATACCGTATTTTCACACTCCCAAAAAACAGTAGCTATTTTTTTGAAATAGTGATTAGCCTAGAATGAAATAGTTGTTCTCCTTGTGACCTTTATAAGCCTCAAGAGATGTAAGACTTTCATTAGCAGCTCTTGATGCTTCTTTGTGCTTTCTAATTAGTGAATTTATTGGATATTGAAATCAAAAGTTGTAGTGAAAAACCATGGCTGAATAAGTGCATTATTTGTGAGGCAGAACCACCAATAAAGTGTTTATTGCATTGGTATATCAAAGGACTTAAAGACCTCTTTCCTTTGTAGAAAACTTTCTATCTTGCAGCTAAGTACAATCCCTGTTTGGACTCAACTACCTCCTATCTGAACTTGCCAGAAGTGCAAGCTTCTCTACATGTCTCAACTCCTACGAATTGGATTTTCTGCAGGTATTTCACTTTGCAAAATGTTCCATTATTTCCATGAACAATAGACTCTTGAAACATATTCCTTGTGTAGATTTAATCTAGATGATTGAATGCTAGCTTAATAGAATTTTGACTTGATCACGATTCAATGAAACCTAACAAATAACAATTTATTTCTAGTGACATCGTCAACACAAAATACACTAAAAAAGATATGGTGCGATCCATGTTATCAATATATCGGGAGCTTTTGAAGAAAAATCTCAAGATATGGATATTCAGGTTTGCAAGTTTTCTTTGCTAAGAGTACAAGAAGTCAACAACATTTTGAAAACATAAATTGATAATAGCAGTCATATTGCTACTTTGTGCATGTAGTAATTTTTCCCTTCAATAGAGGATTATGAACTATTACAATGGCATCAATCAACAGTGGAGATGTCAATGGATTGGTTGTAACTACGGGGACACGATCTTGGATCAAACAAGTAAATCTCACGATAGAAGTGAAGTGGTATCCCTGGAATTTTCATGATCAGGTATATTTTTTGGCTTCTTGAGTCTTGAACTTTGGCTCAAGCATAACTAGGACTTTGAATAAAATCTTAGACAAAATTGCATTAACTTGTCATGAATCATGATTCATTAGATGATAACAAGTGATCAACTTATTAAGGTGCATCATTGCCAGGTTGGAGGATGGTCGCAAGTATATTCTAGATTGACTTTTACGACCATTAGGGGAGCAGGTCACATGGTTCCAGCTACTAGACCAGCACAAGCACTAAAAATGTTCAAGACATTCCTTGCAGGATCACAACTCCCAAAATTTTTAACCACGTCTTGAGAAAAACATTTATTATTCAATTTGAAAATTATGGCTTTGTCTATTCTTTTAGGTGAAGACTTTTCACTATGTGATTGAATGATAATTTAGAAGACAGTAATCGCAATTTTTTAATATGAATATTTGCAATTTCCCATCAATATGCACAAAGGAAGTGATAACATTCACTATTTTGAAAGTCAATATTTAAAAAAGTACTCTTGATTATCATAATTTTGTACTCACTCTCATGATTCATTATTTTACAACATTATGATCAGTATAAAAATCATATGGAGTTCCTTTGGTAAAGAGAGACACAACATACACCATTTAAGTTGATGCTTCCACTGGCACTTCTTGTGTGTGTGTGTGTGTGTGTGTGTGTGTGAGAGAGAGAGAGAGAGAGAGAGAGAGAGAGAGAGAGAGAGAGAGAGAGAGAGAGAGAGAGAGAGAGAGACATGGATTTTAGAGTGTCCCAAGCCGCCTTGGCCAAGGTGCAAGAGCCAATCTCCCTCAACAATTCATTGGATACATTCATTTTGATGACATTAGAGGAGTTTTGAAATCTAGAACGACCCTTTGTAAAGATGTTTTTATTTTTTTCTTAATCAAAATGCATATATTTGAAATTTACATAATGTAGCTGAAAATAAATAAGATGGTATTGACCTTGCCAGGATGTTGAAAATAACCTTTTGCCGAAATATGTGCACATCAAGGCTGGTGTAGTCACTAGGTGAAAACTGTCAGACAATCAATCATTAGTGATCAATATTCATGACAAAATAATAGAACTTGAAATAATATTCCAACTTGGAATAATAGAATCAAAGGAAAATCAAGTTGAAATTACCTTGGCATGGTCAACATCTACTTGATGATTGTCCCACTCAAGAAATCATTTGGCATTGAGAAGCGCAAACCAACCACAACTAAATGAGTCATTCTGTTGTGGGCTCTGAAACATTGCAAAACTCATTCAATTAGACTATGAACGTTGTAACATATTATGATCAATATGGACAATGACTGAAATTCTAAACACCGGCCTCAACAATAACAATAGTCATTTCTCCAGGAGTGACATTTTCTCCAGGGAAATGTCTCATAATCTTCGGCAATAGGCCATCAACCTTCTTGTGAGTGTTGATGGCAGAATTCATCTTTGTACAAAATGTGTTTAAAACATTATCTTCAGTCATCTTGACTAAGATGATGTTTAAACTCTTGTGCTCACTGCAATATTGAAAGAGAGACTAATCAGAAGTGCACAAAGGATTGAAATTATAAAGTATGAAAAAAAGTAAGAGTATGGATACTTACTTATCATGGTAAGGGATCGCTATAAGTTTTGCTGTTGGTGAGCAATCCCAGAAGAGAGCACCGCATAGTCCTTCATCCTTGCTTACAAGAGAAACAAAATAAAAAGAGGTATGAAAATAAAACCTCTTTCATAGAGTCTGCTGCTATAGAGTATTGATAATCACATTCTCTAACTCTGAGGAGTCAGATCCTGTGAAGACCTATTTTGGTCGTTTGATCTCTGTCGTGTAGACTTAGTATCAATTTCAAGTATCGACAACTAGTTTCTTATCAATTGCTCATTTACATATATATCTTGTGTTATTCTAACTTTACAATTACCAGATCGTTAACAACTGTTTATTAACTGATCAATTAGGTCAGTTATTATTTGGAGCGTGATGACGTATTTCAAGTAATCTGTTCTCTGATCAATCTGGTGCAATCACAACACCTTAGTAAGATCCTGTAGGGTGTGTGGTGAAGTTCACACATGCTAAAAACTTCACATGGTATCAGAGCTTCATGCTTTGAAGAGGTGAGGGTGTACACATCAGAACAACAGTGCTTTTGCTTGCAAGAACTCGGATTTGGGAGAGGAATCCAAACTCGCTGACAAACAAGCCATCTGTGGACCATAAGTGGATCAAATCAAGCCTGATTTGCTTCAGCTGAGCCCTGTACGGACAGAGAGCTCATATGTGTGAAATTAGCCCTCTATGTTTGAGTGCTACTTCTCAAGGAATGATTCAAATTTGATGTTCTATAGCTTGTTGGATAGGTATTGAAGAGTACAATGTGTTGCTTGAGTTTCTAAATCAATTTGATTTGTTTTTAGAAGAGTTTTAGGCAATCAAAGAGTTTGAGAGAGTACTCATCTCGTGGGATATGCCAAAGTGAGCACACATCAATTCTTTTCACCAATTTCATCAATTTTCACTATCACTCAAGTAGAATTGGATAGAAGTGAGTTATCCTGAGGTCTTATACTTCTCATTTCACTGTTGTGTCTGAGCTGGAAGTAAGTTCCTAGAGAGTTTCTCAGTTCTTTGAAACTCGTGGGACTTGCATGTGCTCATTTCTGTGATTGAAGCAAGATCCAAATTTTAAGTTAGATTGATTTTCTGTGTTGAGAGTTTGATCTCACATTCTGTTGCTAGATTTCATAGGTTGGATCAACATCATCAATGTTAGATCCTAGGTTGAGATAGCAAGCAATATCTTTCAGCTTCATCTTTGTTATTACTAGAATTTCTCATAGAGAAGATGTCTTCATCTGGTTCACATTTCTTGGAGCATAGTGAGAGATTAACATCTTCCAATTATGCAATATGGAAGATTAGAATGAAATTATTATTGATCCTACAAGATGTAATGGACACTGTGAGTGGAGTTGAAGAAGAACCTGCAGCACCTAATGAAGCTGCAACATTCAAAAAAGAACTAGAATTGCCCTTCATTTTATAAAAATGAATGTAACAAATGAAGTGTTAATAGAGATAAGTGCATGCACCACTGCCAAAGAGGCTTGGGACACTCTAAAAACAATCTATGAAATCAAGAATACTTCTAGATTGCTTACACTTAGAAACCAAATCTTTCCAAGTTATCAGAGAGTAGATGAGAGTGCTTCATCTTGTTTTTTTTTTCATCAGAGTTAAAGCTTTTCAAAAGCTTGAGGTAAAGCTAGTTAAAAGCTTGTAAACCTTTTCAAAGAGAGCATAAGATGTGAAAAATTGTCAACTAGTAGTATTTTCCTAACTTGAGATTTTGTAGGCCTATGGCCAAATAAAAGTTAGAGATAGGTTCATACATGTATGTAGAGGCCCAAAGTATGTGTACACTACTTTTGAGGTCACATTAATTAGAGGAGGTCGAGTGTGGAGCTCTTCTATTGGCTCATAATTTGGTGCATTCCTATTTGACCAAATTTCTAGGTAGATGGGTGAATCCTATTGGACCCCAATTTTAGCCTATCATAAGACAAGTGGCCAAGAGGCACTATGGCTGCTATAAATAGCCATCTCCACGAGTATGTACACATCTCATTTTCATTCTATTGAATGAATGTTATGCTCTTTGAAGATCCATCTTCTTCTCTCTCACTTTTTTGTTCATATCTTGCATTCTAGCCACTAGAATTGTGATTTCTTTGTTGCTATGGCTTCACACGTGTGAAATGCAGGTTGTAGGCTCTGAAGTACGGAAAGGGACAGCAAGTTTCTGTTTGTGGAAGCTTATGATCAGATCTTGATGTTTAGTTGATGTTTAGTATGCTTAACATCACAATTTCTATCATTTTTTCAATCTAGATGTGCATAACTTCCATGGCCAAGATCTTTATGAAACTTTAGCATCTTTTGGATCTGAGTTTTTCACATGGTATCAGAGCATTAGGCGGCCAAATGTGCAGGTTTTGCCAGATTTAGAAGAGATTTGTGGGCGAGTTTGCTTTTGTAGCATTCCAATCAAGTTTCTAGCTAAAAATCTTGTTGATTTATGTGTAGAAATTGGATCTTTGTGATCAAAACATCATTTGTATGCATTTCAATTGAAGTAGGGCGAATTCCCTCTGTACTTATCAGAATAAGGAGACAAAATTTGTTTTGGAAAGAGGGAGATGCAAGATCCAACAAGATCCTATTAGTTTTCCATTCTAGCATATAGTTTTTTGATTCAATTTCTTGCTTCTTCATGTCAAAAACTTCAAAATTGATGTAACCCTCTGATTTTCAGTTTGCTGAATGATTCAAGAGTGTATTTCAATCTTAGGAGTGAGGGAAAAGCAAGTATATTGAGGTTTGGTCTTGGTTTGATCAAGAAATCATAAAACTAGTGGCTAAAATTGAGGAAAAAGTGAGGAAAAGAGAGAAAAAGTAAGGTTTTAGGTTCCAAATCTTTGTGATTTCTTCTTGTGTTTCATTTGTTGATTCAAGAGAGTGCTTAGTGCATTGGAACAGGTCAAAGATCAGAGATCAATCATTGCAACATGGCTACAAATGGAGGCTACATGTTGGAAAGCAATGATAGGCTTACCTCCCTCAACTATTCTACTTGGAAAGTAAGGATGGAGTCTTTGCTTGAGATGAATGAGTTGATGGATATTGTTGTAGGTGTGGAGGAGAGACCTTTGGCACCTCAAGAACAATTGAGGTATGACAAGAGGGCAAAGAAAGCCCTTCACATGATCAAGATGAATGTGACAAATGAGCTTATCAAAGAGGTTGGTAAGTGCACATCATCTAGTGAAGCTTGGGAAGCCTTGAAGAAGGTTTATGAATCCAAGTCTACTTCTAGAGTGTTGACTTTAAGAAGGCAAATCTTTTCTTGTATGCAAAAGAAGAGTGAGAGTGGACATGCTTTTGTTTTGAGAGTTAAAGCATTGAATGATGAGTTAGCATGCATTAATGATGGCATAAATAATGAGGAGCTTGTTCAAGTGATTCTCAATGGCTTGTTGGATGATCATGCTAATCTTGTTCAAAGTTATGCTATCCAAAAATGTTTACCAAGTGTTGGAGACTTGCAAGAGGTCTTGTTGGCTGAAGAATTCAGGTTGCAAGCAAGAGTGGGAGCATCTTCTACATCTCAAGGAGGAGAAGAGGAGGCAATGTTCTCTAAAGGCAAGTTCAAGGGCAAAGGTAAAAGCAATTGGTCTAAAGGGCAAGACCAAGGTGAGCACTCTACTTTTGGCAAAAAGAAGGATAGATCTAAGCTAAAATGTTTCTATTGTGGAGTCAAAGGGCATTTTGCTAGTGATTGTTTTAAGAAAAAGAGGGATCAAGGGGAAAAGCAAACCAATCTAACTATTGATGAGGGTGGGGATGAGCTTCTTTCAAATGATGCTTTTGTTATGTCATCTTGCTTGTTGGCTAATCATGGAGACATTGATCCTTGGTGGATTGATAGTGGAGCCACTTCTCATATGACATATCATAAAGAGTATTTTTCATCTTTAATGGCATTTGATGGTGATAGGAAGGTAATCTATACCGCAAATGATGGTGAGTGTGCAATCAAGGGGATTGGCACAATTCCTATTTCACTTTCTACAAATAGGAATATAGAATTGAAAGATGTTTTGCTCATTCCATCCATTACCAAGAACTTACTTAGTGTAAGCCAAATGCTTGACAAAGGATTCAAAGTTGAGTTTGATGGTGATGCTTGCTTGATCAAAAAGGGGTGTAGTATCATTGCAAAAGGGAAAAGGCAAGGGAAATTGTTCAAGCTTGATGCATGTGTTGTTGCTAACCAAGTTGGATGCATGGCAAATGAACAAATGTCAATTCAAGAGGTATGGCATAAAAGGATGGGACATCTCAACTACAAGGCCTTGGAGGTAATAGCCAAAAAGGAGGTAGTAAGGGGACTTCCCAAGTCTCTTACTTGCTTGAATCATGTTTGTGAAGAATGTGCTTTGTCTAAATCACATAGATTGCCATATACTAGATCTATATCTAGATCTAAGATGCCTTTTTCTCTCTTGCATTCGGATATTCATGGTGTTACTACAATTAGCAATGGAGGTGCTAAGATGTATGTAACTTTCATTGATGATTTTAGTAGATTTTGTTGGGTTTATCTACTAAAGAGCAAGGATGAGGTGTTTGATGTGTTTGTCAAGTTCAAAGTTGCTATTGAGACTCAATTTACAACCAAAATCAAATGCTTGAGGAGCGACAATGGTGGTGAATACATTTCTAACAAATTCAAAGCCTTTTGCGATGAGCATGGGATCAAGAGGGAGTACACATGTCCAAGAACACCACAACAAAATGGAGTGGCCGAGAGGAAGAATAGAACCTTGTGTGAGAGTGCAAAGGCAATGAGATTGAATGCTAATCTTCCTAAACCTTTTTGGAGTGATGCTTTGTTGTGTGCAAATTTCCTATGCAATAGATGGCCAAGTGTTGTATTGGAAGGAAAAACCCCTTTTGAAGCTTTGTTTGGTATGAAGCCTAATGTCAAGTTTCTAAGAACTTTTGGATGCATTTGCTACTTCAACATTACTCTTGATGATAGAACTAAGGAGGATCCATCTTCAAGAAAGGGCATTTTTGTTGGTTATAGTGAAGTAAGCAAAGCATATAGGATTTATGTTCCTTCAATCAAGAAAGTGTTCACAAGTAGGGATGTCATTTTTGATGAAAGTAACATTCCAAAAGTTGTTTCAAGTGATGATGGTGTTGTTGCAACTAATGTGCTTGATGACAATGGAGTTGATGACACATTGGATGTGGATGTTGAAGAAGCCTCTTCAAGTCAAATTCCAAGGAGAACTCCAAGGCATAAAGTGAAACCCTCAAGGCTCACTTATGATGGCAAAGGTAAGCAAGTGGTGGATGGATCCAACTATGCTTTCCTAACTTCTTTTGATGTACCTTCATGTGTAGATGAAGCAAGGCAAAAAGAGGAATGGATCCAAGCAATGGATCTTGAGTTTGAAGCACTTATGAAGAACAACACATGGAGATTGGTGGAGCTTCCAAAGGGCAAAAGTGCAATTGGATGCAAATGGATCTTCAAGGTAAAGACAAATCAAGATGGATCTATCAACAAGTTGAAGGCAAGGTTGGTGGCTAAAGGTTATGCTCAAGAGCATGGCATTGACTATGAGGAAACCTTTGCACCCGTGGCAAAGATGGTGAGCATAAGAGTAATCATTTCCCTTGCAACTCTTTATGGATGGGATCTTTGGCAATTAGACATTTCTAATGCTTTCTTGAATGGTGATCTTGAAGAGGAAGTCTACATGGAGCAACCCGAGAGCTATGTTTCTCATAGCAAGCCTAATCATGTGTGTTTTCTACAAAAAAGTTTGTATGGTCTTAAGCAAGCACCAAGGAGTTGGTATGCTAGGCTTAACTCTTTTCTACTTTCTCAAAACTTCACTATGAGTGAGTATGATCATTCACTTTACTTTAGAATTAGTGCTAATGATGTTACAATCCTTCTAATTTATGTGGATGACATTATTTTAAGTGGAGGGAACAAGGAAGATATAGAAGATATCAAGAAAGCACTAAAAAAGGAATTTGAAGTGCATGATCTTGGTCTTTTGAGCTATATCTTAGGAATAGAAGTAATTAGAACTTCTCAAATCACTTTTATTTCACAAGAGAAGTATGCTATTTCTATTCTCAATAGATTTCATATGGTAGATGCAAATCCTATTGATACACCTATGGAATCACATGTAAAGCTAACTATAAGAGGTAATGAAAGATCCTTCGAGGACATTACTCTCTATAGGAAGCTAATAGGTTCTCTTATATATCTAACCATCACAAGACCTGATTTATCTTATTGTGTTGGTAGATTAAGCCAATTCATGCAAGATCCTAGCATAGAACATTGGAAACTAGGAAAGAGGATCTTGAGATACATCTCGGGAACAAAAGATTTTGGCATTGTTTATAGAGGCTCATCACCTAACTTATTTGGTTTTTCAGATTCAGATTTTGCAGGAGACCTTATGGATAGAAAATCCATAAATGCACATGCTATTTTCATAGGTGATGGAGCTATCTCATGGATGTCGAAGAAACAAGCAACTATATCACTTTCTTCTAGTGAGGCCGAGTACAAAGCTTTGACATCATGCACAAAGGAGATGGTGTGGATCAAGAGGATGATTATGGAGCTTCATTTGCTGGATTTTTCAGAGAGTCCAATCATCTTTTGTGACAACCTTTCAGCCCAAAGTCTAGCAAGCAATCCGGTTTTCCATGCAAGGAGCAAACATATCGAGGTGGCTTACCATTTTGTGAGAGAACAAGTGTTGGCAAAAGAGATCAAGCTTGAACATGTCCCATCAAAGGAATGTGTGGCTGATATCTTTACCAAAGCATTGGGAAAGGACTTATTTTTCAAGCATAGAACAAGTCTTGGTGTACTTTCTAAATCTATGCTAAAACTAGTTGAAGAGGGAGTGTGAAAAATTGTCAACTAGTAGTATTTTCCTAACTTGAGATTTTGTAGGCCTATGGCCAAATAAAAGTTAGAGATAGGTTCATACATGTATGTAGAGGCCCAAAGTATGTGTACACTACTTTTGAGGTCACATTAATTAGAGGAGGTCGAGTGTGGAGCTCTTCTATTGGCTCATAATTTGGTGCATTCCTATTTGACCAAATTTCTAGGTAGATGGGTGAATCCTATTGGACCCCAATTTTAGCCTATCATAAGACAAGTGGCCAAGAGGCACTATGGCTGCTATAAATAGCCATCTCCACGAGTATGTACACATCTCATTTTCATTCTATTGAATGAATGTTATGCTCTTTGAAGATCCATCTTCTTCTCTCTCACTTTTTTGTTCATATCTTGCATTCTAGCCACTAGAATTGTGATTTCTTTGTTGCTATGGCTTCACACGTGTGAAATGCAGGTTGTAGGCTCTGAAGTACGGACAGGGACAGCAAGTTTCTGTTTGTGGAAGCTTATGATCAGATCTTGATGTTTAGTTGATGTTTAGTATGCTTAACATCACAATTTCTATCATTTTTTCAATCTAGATGTGCATAACTTCCATGGCCAAGATCTTTATGAAACTTTAGCATCTTTTGGATCTGAGTTTTTCACATAAGAAAGCTTCTCAATAGGAGTAAAGCTATTTAAAAGGGTGTAAAGCTTGGAGTAAAGTAAGTTTTTTAAAAACCTTGATGACTCTTTATGCTTTTATATCTCTCATTGACACTCTTTTGTTTCCCTTTCATTAGAGTTAAAGTAGTTTGAGTAAAGCTTGGAGTAAAGCTTGCTCTCCCTCTCTCTCTTTGTCTTTGTCTGTCTCTCTCTCTCATTGACACTCTTTTTTCTCACTTTAATCACAGTATCCTCAGTTTGGAGTAAAGTTTCTTGGGGTAAAGCTTTTGAAACAAAGTTTTTGGAGACAAGGTGAGCATTGTCTATTGTGAATCTTGTTTCTTTGTTTTGTTAAAATATTGTTGTTTTGTTTTATTAAAATCTTGTTGCTTTGTTTGTGGGTATTTTCTTTCAATTGAAACTTTCTAAAATAATGTGAAGAGCATATGCTACAGCTTGATAAAGATAAACATTTTAAAATCATGAAAACAAATAAGACAGTTGAAAAGGGCTTTAGTGTTTAGAGTTTAGTGCATCCTTAATCTTCTGGAAAGCCTTTAGAGCTTCCTCATTCTAATGTGGATCCGTTGTGAGCTTGTAAATTGGTCTGGCTAACTCCTTAAAATCAAGAATGGAGATCCTATAATAGTTAGCATGACCCATGAAAATGTAGACCTCGCGGATCGTCCCCGGTGGTGGTAGATCAACAATGACCTTGATCTTTGATAGATCTGTGGCGATCCCGTGTCTTGACACTATATGGCCGAGTATCAACCATGCGTTACATCGGCCCTATTCACCCAGCTGCTCGTAGTACCCAAGCCCGATATATTATCGTGGCTACAGATTATCTCACATAGTGGGTTGAAGCCAAAGCAGTGTGCGTAGCAGATGCTAGGTCCACCACGAAGTTCCTTTACGAAAATATCATTGTATGCTTCAGATGCCCAGTGGAGATAGTTAGCGATTGGGGAACTCACTTTGCCAACGAGACCATCAAGGTCTTATTAGAAGAGTTCTTTGTGATCCATCGTTTCAGCACGCCTTACTACCCAAGAGGCAATGGCCAAGCCGAATCTTCTAATAAGATTCTGTGCGGCATTTTGACAAAGACAGTAGAAGCAAGCAGATCATATTGGGAGCAAAGCTACATGCTGCTCTGTGGGCTTTCAGAACTGCATACAAAGGCAGCACCGAGCAAACTCCATTTCAACTGGTGTATGGCCAAGATGCAGTCATGTCGGTGGAATTTCTCGTTCCATCTCTTCGCATTGCCACAGTGCAATGATTAGATGATACAAGATCGCTGCACGTTCGTCACGAAGCGCTACACAACTTGTGCAAAACACGCTTGTTAGCGGTCCATGATCTTGCTGCAGAGAAAGCATGTCGCAAGGCCTGGCATGATCGTCATCTTCACAAGAAAGGTCTTTAGAATGGAGATTTGGTCCTCATGTACAAGACAAAGGCGATCAAAGGAAAGTTAAAGTTCACTGGTGAAGGCCCTTATTGCATCACCGACATCTTATCGCAAGGGGCAGTGACTTTAGAAACAATGGATGGGACACGGTTTGCTATGCCCATCAACGGTAGCCGGTTACGCAAGTATTGGTCGCCACTAGCCTTTCCAAACACTTCTTGAAGAGCTTAGGATAGGCTCCTCATCATCAAATAAAGCCTCAGGTTTTGCGTAAGCAATCTTTATCCATGCTTTTTCTGACGCACTCCATCATCCGCAATAAACGTGTCAACAACCTTCTTCCACAATAAGCACAGGCAGGTGTCATGGGACCGTCACCTATTTAGGTGGGGGATACTGTTGGACACTTAGTGGGCCCCACCACAGTACACTGTACATGTAGAGCAATAAGTGCGAGGGCACTGGCTTCCTGCTTGTATAAGCCCAACCCAACAAGCACGCAATTTGGTTTTGTAGAACTTGTAGAATTAGGAATAAGTGACTAGGGGCCTAAAACTCTAAAATGACATTAGAGGCCCTAAATCAAGTTGTTAGTAAAAAAGCTAAAAGGGCCCAAATTAAAACTCACATGAATCATGTGAGTGCCCTTGTGCTTTCTTAAGGAACCATTAGATTCATTTCGTGTTAGTTTAGGAGGCTTGGATTAGGATCCTTGCCATTGTAATGAACCAATAGGAGAAAGGGGCAAGGGCCTTCCCCATCCATAAAAATGCACCCTTTGTACCATATTTCCATGTTCGATAGGAGGAGGAGATTATGCCCAAATGAGATTTGAACATCCTTGCTTCCTCCCCCCCATCTCTCTCTCTCTCTCTCTCTCTTGCTCTCTCTCTCTCTCTCTCTCTCTCTCTCTCTCTCTCTCTCTCTCTCTCTCTCTCTCTCTCTCTCTCGCGTTTTTGCATTTTGTATTTGCTTTCCATTTGCTTCTTCTCTCTACTTGCATGTTGTTAATGATTTCTAATAGAGTAGAGAGGATAGGATGTAAGCACCTCCCCCATTGTAATCTATTCTTCCTTCTCATGCTTGTGGTTAAAGTAGGGTGGATAGTTTGATGTGGTTAATCTAGGTGTGGTCAGAGTAGGATTTGCAAGCTAACTTCGCAAGGGAAGCATTATTCCCTTGGGAACGAATCTATGCGTGACAGGTGAACCAAGGCCGCTACAGCAGTATCATTTAATTAAGTGATGGGGGTATTCCCAACAAAGTATAAATAAATAAAATCCTCCAATAAAATGTGTTGCGAGGGCATGGCATCCTGCGTGTATAAGCCCATGGCCCAATGAGTACGCAATTGAAGTTATAAATAAAATAAACCTGACTTGGGCCTTGTAATTAAAATAAAACTAGAGGCCCAATGTCATTTTTAAACTTAGAGATCACTTTTTAGAGTTGGGTCCAAATTGAAACTCACATGAATCTTGTGATTTCTATCTGTGCAATGCAACATCGCACGATACGGCATTTTGCCCATTTAACCCCAAGGTTGTTCAACAGAAGAGAAGTCCTTATCAGACTTCTTATCCTTATCATCAAGGGGCACCTAACGCAGCACCAAGGTACGACGCACCCAATCAACCACAACGCATGGCCTTACCTGCTCCACCAGGGCCAGCCAATCAACAAGTGGCCCATATAAACCTGACAATAGCAGAACAAGAAATGCAAATGCCACCTCAACCTGAGCAGCAGCAGTGGTACGGACCAGATGAACCATGTATGGATCCTACCATAAATGAATATATTTCGGCCTATGCAGCTCAAACTCAATGTCAAGGTGGAAGAAATTACGGCTTCTACGGGTGCGGCGAGGGACACAAAATTGCAGAATGTCCCTACAAAGGACAATATACAACCTCCTGCTGGGATTGCGGTTATGGACACTGTTTCAAGAATTGTCCATTTAAACCTAGAACAAGTGCACCTCTTAATCTCATTGCCATACAACAATCAGTAGTTTCAACGGGGATGCCATCGAAAGGTCGACACGACTACGCTCCTATGTTAGCTGTTATGCGAGCATAGAAGAGGAAGGAAGTGGCTCCCTCACCACCACCATCGGTCACTGACGACCAACCCTCAACTTCAGTGCCATATCCAAATGTGAGGGAAGAGAGAAGACAGTACTAGAAAATAAGACACTGGGTACAAAAAGCACAAGAGGAGGAAAAAGAGCAAGAACAAAACATTCCCACAGAGCCTCCAGTCGACGTCGAACAGGAACCGCAAACGAGTTCACCACTATGCACTGATCAGAATGATCGGTTGCACCAACATGAACCACCTTTTCACATGGTGGAGCCTGAGGAACCACGCACTAAAACGCTCACACTCTTGCTGTCAAGCCACATTAGTTTACCCCTCGGAGAACTACTGCGGATTGCACAAACAAAATAGTATTGTGGACAAAATGCACTCTTGATATATCAGAGAAATGGAGTACATGAGTGTGAAGCTGAACGCTAATCTATGAGGCACAAAAATTGCAGAGCTTTAGAGGCTTGATCGTTGCTAACTTGATGATAAGAAATCAACATAATTATTGATTGAATAATACAGACTTTATTTAAACGTCTTACAGTTAAGTGATCAATACTTTGGATCTACATGATTAGTTAGAGTCGCCTTGTAGTAGGTAGCCATCTTTGTAAGTAGTAAAATCTATGTACAAGTAGGTGGACTATTAGTGTTGTCCTTGAAGTCACCTGATAGTATATGGATTTACTTTTCTCTGATGAGGGAGTTGAGTTAGTCGAGTTAGTTGAGAGTTGATGAAGTCGGATGAGTCGAGTAAGTCGATGAAGTTAAGTAAGTAAATGGAGTTTGTGTTGAAGTCGATGTCAATGGAGTCAGATAAGTCAATGGAGTTGGAGTTGTCGATAGAGTCGATGGAGTCGATTGTCGATGAAGTCGATTTTTGAGTGATGATGGAATGTCGAGTGAGTCGAGTTATCAGGTGATTCGGGTAAGTCAATGGAGTTGATTGTCAATGGAGTCAAATCAAGTAAGTTGAGTGAGTTGATGTTGAAGTCGAAGTCGATGAAGTCAGACTTTGACAGATATTTTAGAAAGCTCATTACCGAATGGATTTGGTCTTGAGCATAGAAATCTAACACTCTCTCTTAATGTGGATCCTGAACAACTTGGATCTTGAGATTTAAATCTGATGTGGTGATCCTTGGATAGTGCTTTTGTGAAGTAATATACTGCCAAAAAATCTGTCTTGGAGTATTCCAATGATACTTCCTTGCTCTGCACATTTTCTCTAAGGTAGTGATATCTAATTTCGATATGTTTTATTCGAGAGTGAAATCTCGGATTTAAAGATAGTGTAATTGTGCTTTGATTATCACAATATATGGTTGATGGGTGTAGTTGAGCAAGGTCGATATCTAGAAGTAGATGCCTTAGACAAATCACCTCCTTGGGAGCATCTGTGTAGCTATGTATTCTGATTCAGTTGATGATAATGCTACTGAGGTCTGTTTTTGGTTGTTCCGTTGTGCTAACATGTATTTTTTGTATTTTTTAACAGATTCGGATTTTTACTAAATAGTAATGTATCATCTACATATAGAGTGATGATTATCAGGAAAGTAGAAACAGATTTAAAGTAGACATTCGAGTCTATCAAGTTTGGAATAAAACCATCTCGATTAGAAATGCATTATTTTTCCGAAACCAAGCTCTTGGTGACTATTTCAGACCATACAGAGCCTTGTAAATTTTGCATACTAGGTGTTCCTTACCCTTCAACTTGTATCCCTCTGGCTGCGACATATAAATCTCCTCTTCGATAGTCCCATCAACATCTGGAGTTGACATTGCCTCTGATACAGTGCATGGTTCCCGCACAAAGTAGTAGGCTGGATAATCCATTAATTGAGATGGAGTCTTTCTAGATCGGTTCAATCTTTTGGGTTGAACTTTGATCCTTTCATGCAATTCAGCTCGTTGAGGGTCTGACTCATTGTCAATGTCTATGTCAATTTTTTGATCAATGAGTTGGTGTCGACTCTAGGATCGTAATTCGATGGGGCTCTCTCCTTGTGGTTGAAGAACTGATCTTTCACAAAAATGATGTCGTGTCTCTACTTGTGAACGATTTCTATGTGTTCGGATTTGTACAGCTTGTATGCCTTGTGGTATGGGGAATAGCCTATGAAAATCAACTTTCTGCTGGTGTCATCCAAGTTCTTTCTTAAATCAGCAGGGATTTGAGAATAAGCTATGCATCCAAACACTCGAATATGCTTGAGTGATGGTTTCGATCATGTCTATACCTCATGAGATGTTTTGTCGTTCAAGGCTTTTGTTAGAAACATTGAAAACTCTTTAGATCCAGGGATGGTCTAAAAACTGGTTGCATGGATCTGAGTGTCGGTAATTTCAAGATATAGAAAATGGCATTTTTAAGGAGTATGTGTATGGTTTCAAGTGGTAACGGTGCTAAATGTTTACTGATTCCCTCGATCAGTATATCGATTCACTACGTAGATTCATTACAGTTTGGCACTTGGTTATTTGGCTTCTTATTGTCTGTTATCAGACTCTTCAGATAGCTCTTGGCAGTTAGAATCTTGGTAAAAACGTTCAGCCAGGCAATAAGATTGATTTACAAGTATGGCTTATCCTGCTTGTCAAAGGATGCACGGGTTGGTTCTTGTCAAAGCACTCACATGCATTGAAACATGCAAGTCATGATGTTCATCTAAAAATCAGCCAGCAACTCAGATGAACACTCAATAGATCCTACTCCTATTTATTGTAAAAACTTCTGGAAATAGATCTTGAAATTCAGATTAGTTTAAAAGCATCAAACAGAAACAAGAACAAGAAAAACAAGAAACTAACTAGCAAGCTTTACAAGTGCAAGAATCAAGAAACACTCATCTCTTGATTTTCAAACTTCCCAAGAACATCAAGAACTAAAATGTAGATGACTATGCAAGATCTATACCACTATTTCAGCCTATGTAGTTTACTTGAAGATTGATTCTACTCTCTTATGAAATCAAATTTGTAAATTGACCTCGTGGCATTTGTAGTTGCTCGAACAGGTTGGGAAAGTGTGGGAATGTATGCCTGAACATTAGGTTGTTGTTGGGATTTGTAGATTTACTTGAATCCGTGACTGAGTGAATTGAATCCTATGAATCATCACTCACTAACTCTTTTGATTGGTCAAAACGATCAATGTTTTTTCTATAATATCTGAATATGAAGACGAAGAACTATGATGACATGATTTAGTCACATGATAGTTTTTTAAATTTTTATTTCTCTAAAACTTTGATTTTATATTGTAGGGTCGAAGATCTCATGTAGTATAGCCCTCCCGCCTGTCAACAAGGGTTAGATCACTGGATAGGTACCTAACTATGCAAAAAAGCTACTTTTAATTAGTTTCCTACTTCCACCCTTAACTCTACTCACCACTAACACTATTCTCCTTTCCCTCTACTCCTCTACACTAACATTTATCATGATTTGGGTGAAGGGAAGGGATAGAAAAGAAGAGATTGAGAAGAGAAGAGAGAAAGAGAGAGAGAAAGAGAGTGAGGGTAGAGGTTAGCTCAAATGCACATTTTACTTGCTAGAGGAGAAACATAAACTATTGAAACCAAAAAGCATGACCTTGAAAGCAATTGAAAACAACAAGAGCAATAGCAAGCATTGAATTGAAAATGATGATGCTTCTCTTCCAAAATTGGTAGAGTTTTCTCCTTCACATTAAGCATGAAAATAGTGTACAAATGGTGCCTTTTTATAAAATGGGGAAGGCCCTTGCCTCTCAATCCTATTGGCTAATATTCACAATGATCCTATCCATTCATCTTGGACCCAACTTGATCCAAGGGTCCACAAAAAGTACATTAGAAATCACAAGATTCATGTGAGTCCCAATTTGGACTCAACTCTAAAAAGTAATCTCTAAATTTAAAAATGACATTGGGCCTCTAGTTTTATTCTAATTCCAAGGCCCAAGTCATGTTTATTTTATTTACAACTTTATTTGCGTGCTCATTGGGCCATGGGCTTATACACGCAGGATGCCATGCCCTCGAAACACATTTTATTGGATGATTTTATTTATTTACACTTTGTTGGGAATACCCCCAACAGGACCCACGGCTGGAAGTAGTGCCGGTCCCTCGGCACTCTGCCGGTTTAGTAGGGCGTTTTGTTCTCCCGCCTTTGCTGGATGAGGTAGGTGGTGACGTCCTCCATAAAGTTGAGGCGGTCCAATTTTTTTAAGTCCTTTGGCGTGTGAAGAGACTTGTGGACCCCCCGCAACCAATCTTGGTCGACCCATGTTTGAAATTGGCGTGTCCATAGATCACCCAGAAGCGCAGCTCGGTAAAATACACGAGCTATTGGCAGCTGATCTTTGACTTTGTCGGAAGGTAGCGCCTTATTAACATCAAAGAATATGGATGGGAGAAAATTATCTCATTTAGTTTTGATCCCCATCAGATGCTCTAAATCTCGGGCGTAAATGGCTGTCGCACGGACTGTGGGATCAGGGCAATTGATGTATTGGATGGCGAATGCGGTGAGAGCCCTTCTAGCGTCTACATCTGTAGTCCACCCATATTCTGATTGTACGACCAGCCAATTGAAATTCTGAAGTGTGATCTTGTCCAGAGGGGTGTCGCATTCTGCCCATTTGGATCTTTGTGAATATGGCAGGAAGTGCGCGTTCACCCATAATTGTTGTGGACTTGTCATGTAGGCCCTGATGGCCGCAGGGTCTCTTTCAAATAACTGCTGACGCCACTCTGGTTGTGGTTGGAGGGCAAGCAATGCTTGTAGTTCGTTTTCCTTTATGGTCTGAGCTGAGAACGATATCTGCTGGCCGTCTCTTAATGACTCGTGGGGATACTTTGATAAAAATTCATTGATTTTCTCCTCTACAGACTTCGGACTTCGAAAGGCCCGGCTGGCAAATATCGTATGCGAACCTCTGGATGATGTTGCTTGGCTTTGACTAGTGGTTGTGCCTTGGATCTGGTCTCGCGTCTCAGCAGCCGCATCCGTCTGCCCTTGGTCTTGGCCTTCGAAAACTTGATCTAGTTGAGATCCCCCTGCTGCCTACTGGTTCTGATCTTGACTGGTACTAGCCTGCACAACATCAAAATTAGGTGGCGGTGGAATTACCACGGGGGTGGGCTGGGCCTTTTCGTCCATGAATTTTTGGCATGCCTTGAGGGCTTGTTTGGCCTGGGCGAGCTCATGTGTTGCGCTTGTCTGATACTTGTTGAACTCTTTCTGGTGGCTGTTTAAGGTTTGGCTATAAACTTGCACCTGACGCCATAGAAGATTCATCTCTAATTGAGAAAGCGGCCTTGAGTCCAGTGCACGTTGAGGTAACCAAACGAGATTTTCGTCTTGTAGGGCTTTGACCTCCGTCCCCAGGCGCGTATTCTCTGCTTCCAAAAGGGTAAGTTGCGTTTGGATGGGGGCAAGCTGTTGGGATGCTTCAGCTTGAAGCTCTCGCACCTTCATGGAGGCCTCAGTCAGTGAGTTGGAGAGGCTTTGGATATATTTTTTGAGGCCCTCCTCCTTCTGCTGCAGCTTGGCAATCTCCTGGTGCCCTGCTTGTTCGTGTTGCTGAGCCAAAATCAGCTCTTGCTGCAGCTTGGTGAGGTCTGCTCGCAGTTGTGTATTACTTGTTGCTAGGTGTAGTACCCTGCTTTCCATAATAGCTTTGGCTGCTACCGCATCCAGGATGTATTTTTTTAGAGTTTGGTACGTCGTCGTTAGATATGTGGGAGCAGCCAGTACACTGGCACTGGCAGGGGCTTCTCTTGTATTGGCCCCGACGACTTGTGAAATCCCGCCGTCATTATCTTCAATCAGGTTCTCATTGGACCTGATGCCATCTGGGGCGGTAGCATCAGCTCGATCTGGCGATGGTACAAACATTGTTTGGACAAATGCGTCATCAGGCAACAGTTGGTTACCCTCGGCAACATTTGTTGGCGAAGCGGGTGGGGTTTTTGAAATAATTGTGGAAACAGGGGTGAGGACGGTTTGTCCGAATGAGAGGATGGGAGGAACAGAGGGAAATTGGAGGGTGGTGTGGAGTATGGAAGAAGGTGAGGATGGAGCAGAAAGTGTATGGTGTGGGGGTGAAAAATTGATAACTTGCATCCATGCCAGAGTGTCGGGGGACAGTTGTGAATCAGAAGGACTGAATGGAATGGAAGCAACGGTGGCGATGGGAGTGATGGAAGCTGCGATGGTGATGGATGGAATAGTGGACACTGGAAGAGAAGTAGGAGTGGTATCAACAGAAGAAACGGGGATGGAGACAGAAACGGATGTGGATGGAACATTAAGAGAGGTAGCGACAACAGAAATCGGAGTGGGGGGTTGCACGGAAGAAGAAGTGGCGGTTGTTGATGGGGTGGTTAGTGCGGTAGTGGAGGTGCGTCTTCGGGTAACAGGTGGAGATGTGGATGTAGAGGCAGCGCCACGCATTCGTTTGTTGGCCGTTATGTTAATAACTGTAGGTTGGGAGGAGGTGGATGCTTGAGATGGCGGATAAAGGTTAGTATGTGACACGAGGGTAGACAAAAGTGAGGAGCGTTGGAAACTGCGCACTTTTGCCTCAAGAAGTGCGCAAACAAAGGTATACAACAGGGGGCTTGCTGCGATTCGCTCACGGTTGTTGGGTTTGATGGAGTTGGTTAGTTCTCGAATAAGGAAGCTATGCCAGTCGTATGGCACAATGGAGGGGATAGGGAATTCCAGAAAGGATTCCACTATCTGACTCAGCAGCGTAGACTAGATTCTGTCCTTGCGAAATGTTGAAATAACCAGAAAGTTATTCAACAGATGTGCAGCCGTCTGAATGACGAGTTCCGTGATAGCTTCTATCAGGTAACCATTGTTAGTCTGGATGGGGATTTCTGGTGTGGTTTGGGTGACGAACGGTTTGATCAGAGCTTTGGCGTGGCGATGGGAGATGGGTTGACGATCACCAAACATAATGCCAACGGTGACCATTGAGTCGGCGTTAATCCTGACCTTGTACATGGTACCTTGGTACAGGAAGTGGAAACGAGCCTTGTCCTCATCCCAGGTGGTGTAAGCGTGAAGGGCGAGGCCCATGTTAATCTCAGAATCGAAGAGCGCCGGGTAAAAACCCATTGCCGCTAGAAGTGGACTGGTTGTCTGTAGCCATGGTTGGATCAGAGTGTCAGAGGGTAGAGGCCAAATCTGTGTGGCCTCGGGGATGTCATGCTGGATCACCTGTTTGGCGCCAGAGTCTTCAAAGGATGAGAAGGCCATGTTAGCAGTGATGATTAGTGGTCGGAAAAATAGAAAAAATGGTGAAAAATGGAAAAGGGTGTGGAAACGGCAAAAAACTGTGAATAACGAGTGTTGGATGATAAGGAGTGTAGTTCAGAGCATAGATCGGTGTTCAGTAATATCAGATGACAGTTGGTAGAAAGTTTGGTTGCAAACGAAGAACTTGGTAATTTCAGAGTAAATTTCGGCAGAGCTTCGCTAGCAAAGGTGATGAATGACTCGAATTCAGCCCTTATATAGCAGAATTTAGAGTGCATATTAGGTGAAATCCACTTTCCCTTGCTCAGTTCCACCCAAATTTTGGCAGACACCTTCTTCACAAAATTCTAAGAGTCAGGGAAGTCTGCAAGAGTTCAGAAGGTGATTTGACTGCTATGCAAAGGTTCTGCGAGGGTTCAGGCTGTTTGCAAGGGTTCAACTCTCGCAAGAAGTGATCTCTTGCACAACTTGTTCATGTGATTGGATTTCAAAATCAGACCATGTAGGCAGGATAATTTCACTGTTTAGATTCCATTTAGGCACCTTGCGAGGGTTGGTAAGATGATCTTGATTCTCTGCGAGGGTTCTGAAAATTCAGCTTCTGGGAACTCTCGCATTGGGTGCAGTAGGCCATAGTTCAATTTTGTTGTATCCTTGCCCTTTGGCACACATTGCACTTTTTCAAGTATTCCTCCGTATCTTTATGAATCGTTGGCCACCAACATCCTGATTGCAAGATCTTGTGAACTGTAATGTCAGATGCAAAATGACCCCCACCCATGCATTCATCTAAAAGCGAAATGATTTGGGTGGTCTCATGAGGAAGAATACACCACCGAAGAATTCCATCAAGACCTCTTCAGTACAATTGGCCGGCAATCAGCTGACAAGGTCTAGCCTTCAAGATCAATTTCCGTTGTTTCGCCTTTGGTAGTGATTTGTCTGGTTGGCTCCGCATTAGATATCCAACAATGTCGACAGCCCATTATGGTACTGTGTCCACATAAAATAAGGCAACATCTGCCAACTCATCATCAGGTTGGGTTGAAATCTCCTTTCCCTTGATTCGTGACACATGATTTGCCATGTAGTGTTGTTTTCCCTCGCGAACTACTATCCACAAATCAAACTCCAATAACAGAAGTAGCCATCCGGTGATTCTTTGGGTGTTGCAAGTTTTATTAACGAGATAGAGCAAGGGTTGATGGTCCGTATAAAAAACAAAATGTGTGGCCATCAAGTAATGTCGAAATTTCTTAACCGCATAGATCATTGCTAGTGTTTTTCGCTCTGTGGTTGAATAGTTCATTTCGGTATCACTGAGCTGTCGGCTTGCAAATCGGATTGGAAAATCCTTTTTGTGTTCACCTAGCTGGGTTAAGACTGCTCCAACTGCATACTTCGATGCATCCGTATGCACGTGAAACTCAATGGACCAATTGGGTGGGTGTAAGATTGGTGCTGAAACCAATGCATCCTTAAGCTTTTGGAAAGCCTTAAAGGCCTCCTCATTCCAATGTAGATCCATTGTGAGTTTGTAGATTGGTCTGGCTAACTCCCTAAAATCAAGAATGAAGATCCTATAATAGTTAGCATGACCCATGAAAATGTAGACCTCGCGGATCGTCCCTGGTGGTGGTAGACAGTAATGATCCTGATCTTTGATAGATATGTGGCGATCCCGTGTCTTGACACTATATGGCCGAGAATCAAGCCATGTGTCACCCAGAATTGACATTTTTTTGGGATTCAGAGAGATCTGGTATTCACGGCATTTTTGTAACACCTTTTCCAAATTGGATAAGTGTTTTGAATTTGGTCCATGCATGCGCAGATCGTCCAAGAAAATTTCCAAATTTTTTTGCAAATACTCTTTGAATGCCGCCTACATGAGTACTGGAAAGTGCTTGGGGCATTGCAAAGTCCGAATGACATCACTTTATAGGCATAGGTTCCCCATTCCGTGGCAAATGTTGTCTTGTGCTGGTCCTGGGGGGTTATTTTCACTTAAGTGTAGCCGCTGAAGCCATCCAGAAAACTGTAGGCTTCGGCGCTAGCTACCATGTTGAGGACACTTTTCGTAAATGATAAAGAAAAATGGTCCTTTTTGGTGATTGCATTTAGCGCCTTCAGATTCACACAGATCCATATTTTGCCATTCTTCTTGGGTACTATAACTATCATTGATACCCATTCCGTGTGCTCGATCTCGTAAATGAAATCTGCATCCATCAACTTTTGCAACTCCTGCTTGATCAGTTCTGTATAATTCGGGTTGCAGCGGTAGTAACGGCTCACCTTGGTGACTGCTCAGTCCACCAAGGGTATGGTATGTTGGACTACTGTTGGCGGAATGCCCTTTAGATCACTATAGCTCTAGGCAAAACAGTCTTTATATTCCACCAACAACGATCGTAGTCTCTTGAATTGCGTGGGTGTTAACTGCTCTCCCACATGCACTATCTTTTCTTCTTCTCCTGGCTCCGCAAGATTCATTGGCTGTGTTCACGCAGGTCCCTCGGAGACTTGTTCCGCTGGTGCCTGACTTTGATCAGGTTCTCGCTGGGCTTGCGACATCATGATTATCACGTCATCCAAAGTATAATCTTGAAAGTATCAGACATCTCGTGAACGGGAGCTCATCGATATTCCTCTTTCAGCATATTGGTCTTGGCCTGAGTGGTCATTTTTTTATTTTTTGTCACTTGTGTAGAAGATGACGCTGTATTTGAGTCCAACTGGATTGACTTTAAGGAATCCAGCACCTTCTGTTTGCTCTTTTTTGTCATTTTGGTGGGTTCACCCTTGTTGTCTTTCTTCGGGACTGCTGTGACATTCACCTCATGGTTGCAAATATCAATGTCTACTATAGCTATCACCTCTTCGGGTAGGTCACTCCATCGGATCACCTGGTTGTAGCATTGCTTCAACTGATTCTGCTTATTCACAAGTGCCTTGGATGGATTGATCCTTGAGACTTTCGCCATAGTAGACTTTTGTCGTGGTTGAGTTGGTACCTTTTTGGTTCCGTAACGATCTGGGTCCATGTGGTGTAGGACCTGTTCATCAGTTAGCTCGACCTCCTTATTATAAGCTAGAACATGTTGCCAAGGGACTAGATCATCGTCCAATAGGTTCTCAATAGGCTCCGCTGACAGCCATGCTACGTTTATCATATTCACCCCAAATGTGATTGGTGTGTCCATAGTGTAACATTTGGGTGAAGATGTACTAGGTTACGGATCTGATTCATAGTGACATGTCTGGCAGTCAATAGTTGCTAATGCATATGTCCATCTCACAACATCCGTCTCTGAATGATAGTGACCTCCCTTGCTGGCCTTGGGCGATCAATCATATGATCTATCGTGGATGATCCGTCATTAGCCTTGGGTTCAATAGGTTTCACCGCCCATGTGGTTGGATCAACCTTTACAGCTTGTTCTCTATTCTCGAGGTGAGTTTCCCTGTACCCCAGTTGTGTACTACTTGCACAGTCCTCAACCAAGGTCTTCCCAGTAAGACACGGTATGCAAATGGTGATTTAGGTATATCCATGACTACAAAAGTAATCACAAACTGCATGCCTGCTATCTTGACGGGAATATCAGCAACTATATCTTTTGGTTTCACACATGATTGATCTGCTAGCTTGATGGCGAATCTTGCTGGCGTCAATCCTTGCAAACCCCATTTTTCATATATAGTAGTGAAGATCATATTGACACCCGATCCTCCATCTACCACTGTCGCCTCGTCCTCGTATCTCTTGTATTTGATTGGCAAAGTGATGTTGTATTCCTCACTTTCCCATGCTGCTCTGATGTGGAGGATGTCATTTGTTTCATCATAGCCCGCACAATATATGGGCTCGGGGGCTACTTGCTCCTCATCTGCTTTGTCCCATTCAGCTAGAAGGCTTTTCGCTTGTGGTGCAATCCGTAGTAGTTCACTGAGTGGTAAACTAACATGTCTTGGCAGCAAAAGTGTGAGCCTTTCAGTGCGTGGTTCCTCGGGTTCCACCATGTGAAAAGGTGCTAGAAGAAGGTACAAATGAAAATGATGAGATTCCTACGATCGTACAAGACCAAATTGGGGGCAATTTGAGGCCCCACATTTGGATGAGATAGAATTAGAAGAAGAGGAGATTGAATACGAGGGTAGCTCACATCATCAAAGAGACACGATTGAAAATTTACGATTATACGTAGACCTAGATTCAAATGAGTGTCAGGACTTGTGTGATGACGAAAATGATGTAAATGATGAGAATGATCTATGATTATTAATACTTAAATTTACTTGCACTCATTGTTTTTAATATTCATCGCAATATTTTTTATGTACACTTTTATAGATAGAGTTGAATGTGATAATTATAATACCTGAACCTTGTGATTATGTCCTATTTCAAAATGTCACCA
>CM055096.1:56230018-56278111 GCA_029204225.1 Diphasiastrum complanatum
GTCATGCAGCTTATCATCTGATATGTAAAAATTAAGAGTCTTTTCAGCTGCACCTACAGTGTTTCTGAGATACATTATGTGCACAAGTATCGTGAACTGATTAGATACGTTATGTACACAAGTATCATGACCTGATTAGACCACCAGTGGACTGTATCTCGTTTTGCATTTTGAACGTATAATTCTCCGCAAAGTCAATGAATGAAATAACAATGTCTGAAGAAAATTTCAGCAAGCAGTCTTTAAATTGTTGTGATTGCCACCAAAACACAAAGTTATGCTTGATGAAGTTTTTCAAATGTGCTGAAACCAGGTCAACAAAAGCAGTGCTCTGCATTCTTTGCACTACCAAACTTTTTTCTTCTTGATAGAACCACCCTCATCAACAAACTCTGATGCAACGTCTGTAAAGATCTTCACAAACAACTCCCTATTGTGCATTGATGTCTCATAGGGACATAATGACAAATGTCGCATTTATTGCAGTTCCCAAACAAACATTCTTTTGCATGGTAATCTGAATTAGGAGGCTTTGAACATAAAAGTGATTGTCACATATTGTTGATGTTGGGACAAACAGATTGGTTTGCCTTGCAAATATCTGATTCCTAAATTTTGCAACAGATGGAACATGTGCATGCATGATCCTTTGCATGACGACTAAACATGTTTTGTCTCATATGATTAAACGCCTCTTTAAAATATATCATTTGCATTTGGTACACACAGCAATAGGTTACCGCTCCTTCAGTTTTCGGACAAAATAAGGCTTCAATGCTTCAAAGCATCTAAGAGATATATGCACTTCTGGGTGAGCCCTTCTGAACCTTTGGAACAGTTCGACCTGTGGCCTAAAAACCTTACAAGATACTAAAAGAACATAATAATATGCCTAAGAATTACCATGTAAGTTGATCCAAGCTGATTGAACATTAAACCAAACTTAATCTGTGTGTAAAATTCATAGAAATATGAATCAAATGAGAGAAAATGAAAAAAAGAAAGCATGAAGAGTGTTAGTCAAAATTTCCGAACCATACGGTTGTATCCTATTCCAGAATGTTGTCACAATGCTCCCTCCCCAATGGCATGGCCTTCCTTGTGGATTTTTCAAGTCCAACAAAGAACCGTTTATCATACCATGCCTTCAACTAGGAAAAAACAAGGGCTACACCTCTTTCTAGAATTGGGAATGTTGACTATCTCTAACTCTATAAAAAAAAAGTTCTCTCTCCCTCTCTCTCTCTCTCTCTCTCTCTCTCTATATATATATATATATATATATATATATATATATATATATATCTTGCTCTTGCTCTCCCTAACAAAATTTGCTAAAACCATGTCACAAACTATAATTGTATTTCATAATACACTGAGAAACACACTGGTTCAGTTCAATAAAATGTTGCTTCACTCGAAACTTCTTAAAGATTCCTTCTGCATTAATGTCATTGTTAACATCTTCAAAGTAGAGGAGTATTTTCATTACCATTGAACTATATTCAAGAAGTCTTATCATGTTAGATGACATAAGTGATTTCAAACCCCCTCCAAAAATTGGATGTTTATTGATATTATGGGTTTTGTTGTTTTCCTTGAAAAAACAGTACTTGAAAGTAACAAAACAGGTAATATGCGACAGTAACAAATTTGTTAGTCTGAACTATCTAAATTGAAAAATTGAAAATTGATAAGTACCAATTGAAAGAAGCATTGGTACTATAGAGTTTCAGAAAGCCTTGGTGCTCGAGGGTTTCGCCAACATTTAACATTTCAGTACCTTTCTGCACATTGCAATAAAATTCTCACCAAATTTCGTATGTTGCTACACATTACAATTACCAAAGCACACTACACATCGAAGAGCTATTTAAAAGCTTCTTATAGCAACAAAGTACCAGAGTGGTAGAAAGTACCCACAAGTAGGACCAAAGTACCAATTCATCTTGTAGTATCAAAGTACAAAACCATCTATCTAATAGTACCAAAGTACTAAACATGCAAAAAATACAAGAACCTAAATTGGCAGTTTGGAGGATCAAAATTGTTACATGATAGGTTCTAATAGTACCAATCTTTCGTACTCTAAAGTTTCAAAAACACGTAAACATAACAAAAATAGTACAAATATTGTAAAATTGGTAGTAACTAAAGGTTAGATTCCACTAATTGATAAACAACACTAAAATAGTACCAAAAAAACAACAAAGGATTGTATGCGAGCTGCGAACACAAATAAATATAAAGAAAAAAGTACCAATTTTTTGTAGTTTTATGCGTAAAATATGGTCACAAGAAGTTTAAATAGTACCTATTTGGTAGATTTCGAATTAAAACTGAAACACTTAGTATAAAAGACTTAATTTGGTAGTCAGTAGGATCAGAATTGGTTCACGATAAGCTCTTGTAGTACGAATCTTTCATATCAAAGAATTTGACCAACACAAAAATAGTACAAAAACAATACAAAATTTGTAAAATTAGTACCTGACACTGGTGCAGCTCAATACAATGTGGGGTCACTCGAAACTTCTTAAAAATCCTTCTGCATTAACATATTCAAAGTGAACTTGCGGAGTATTCTCGTTACCATTGATCTATATTCAAGAAGTCTTATCGTGTTACAGGTAGAAAGTACCAACAGGTAGTACCAAAACATCATATACAAGTAGTACCAAAGTATCATACACAGGTAGTACCAAGAAGGTAGAAAGTACATGTAGGTAGTACCAAAGCATCATATACAGGCAGTACCAAAGTACCAAAGCATCTTATAGTACCAAAGTACTAAGCATGTAGAAAATACAAGAACCTTAATTGGTAGTCTAGAGAATCAAAATTGTTACACAACTTCTCCACTCAAAATATTCGGAGTCCTTCAACGTCCAAAAGGTGTTCAAGTCCTTGTCTCGTTCAAGTCTCTCTCAAGTCTTTAACGCGTCTCAATCTCTCTCTTATTTAAGTTGGGGAGTCCGTAGCTAAGTGGCTACAAGTGTGCTAGACACATTACAAAGCTTTGCTCCCACCTATTGGTTGTTAGTATATATTGTTTTCTGCAGAATGATCACATCAACAATGCGCATTTCATTTGTTGCAGTACTTTTTGCAATCCTAGGTGTGAATGATATATTTTTACTCTCCCCTTTCGGCAAAGTTAAAGGAATCTACATTTTGCTAAACAACAGTGGATTGTCCCTAGTTTCTTATATATTTATGTGTGTATTTGTTTAATTTATACGCAATCGATGTCCAGTCGACTGGACTAAAACGGATTCACCTTAACAATTATAAGCTATTTTTATGGAATCCACTTACTATGAGGATAAGTAGGCAAGTAGGTACATTTTTGTTACGTCAAATTCAGTCTTCCACTAAGATATCCTTGTGTTGATGAATAGCTTACAGTGGGAAGTTATATTTTGTAGAGAAAGTATTCAGGTAAGCGTTACGTTCATGCATCTGAGAATTGAGCAAGGTAAACATATCCAAAGAATGAGAGAACGTGCATGTGTGTGATTCTTAGAACTGATAAAGTTCATTGAGTGAAAATAATACATCTTTTGCTTTAGATGCGATTCAATTCCATGTCGCGCTAGTGTTGAATCCTAAAATCGTTACAATCGTCCAGAAAGGAGATTGTAATAAGTTAAGAATAAGTTATTTCTGTTTACTGAATTTTTCTCGCTTAGTGGAAACTTGTCGACCTTAAATTCTCACTCCAACCATTGCAAGTACAAAGTGGGTAGGTGCTCAGAAAGCTTTCAACATTGTGAACAACTGTGGGCAAACCGTATGGCCAGGGACTCAACCAAACTCTGGAAAAGCAGTTCTATCTAATGGAGGCTTCGCACTTACGGCAGGGCAGTCATATACGATAAGCGCCCCTTCAGATTGGGCTGGCAGAATATTTTGGGGCCACACCGAATCAGTCAAGGAGCATGTGTAACAGGAGACTGCGGTAATGTTATTGCATGCAACGGGGCTTGTGGAAAGGCGCCTGTAACACTAGCAGAAATCACCTTGGGCAGCAACGATTAATATCAGCCTCGTAGATGGCTTCAATTTACCATTGAGCATCGCACCGATAGGAGGGTGCTAGCTTTAGATGTTGTTATATGCTCATTATATTGATTATTTTTCTAATTATAGATTGATTTTTGTTGATATTTTTTTCTTTCAAATGTGCTCAACAATTGTCAACTGTTGACTGTCACAGGATTGTCGAGTCGAGGGATTGTTGACTATCGAAGAATTGTTGACTATCAAAGGATCCGACTCTCGCTAGTGGTGACTTTTTGGCATTCCTTTGACTTATGTGGCTGACTTTGTAGTGTTGTGAACATGTCTTAAATTTGCTTGTTTTTTTGCAGGTTCTTCATTTGTAGCAGGTTCCCGAGTAAATAACCAGATCTGGGACTCTATCGAGGATACTTGAATGGAATAGGTGGTAATGTACATAGAGGCAACTGGATCAAATGGGATTTGATGTGGAATTAAAATTACAATACACCCCCTTAATTCGACTTCAAACACTTAGATAATCTTCAATTTACATTTTTTTAAACAAAACATGCTTGTCTTTAGGCAAAGCCTTAGTCAAGATATCAGCTACCATACTATTTTTTGAATAGTAAATCAATTCTACATGTTTTAAATGTACTTTCTCTTGAACAAAATGAAATTGAATTTCTATATGTTTAGTCGTAGAATGAAATCTAGGGATTGAGAGCAAGTTGAATGTAGGTGATATTATCAAGATAGATGGTAGTTGGTTTGTTTAGTTTGAAGTGTAGATCCTGTAGAAGAAGTCTCAACCAGATGGCTTCTTTAGTTTCTTGTGTTGCTGCTACATATTCAGCTTCAGTTGAGGATAATGAGATTGACTTATGTTTCATGCTATTCCAAGAAACTGGTGCAGATAATAGGTTGAAACAATTTGTCGAGAGAGGGGGAGGGACTCTCGCCGGAGAGACCCTCGTGGGAGGGGGAAACATCTTGGTTGGAGAGTTGTGGAGAGTGGATCTCCTCATAACGAGAGGATGTTGACGGGTAGTCGACCAACCTACTGGAACTCCGTGCCTCCCAATGAACACATGGTCTCTCCATGATTATGCCTGCACATGAGGGCGACATCCCATCCATATAACTGATGACTTCATTGTCACCCATGGAGGAAAAACATGATGAACCTCGATTGTGGCCATATTCCTAACTTGGAGACGTGTCACGAGACAAAAAGGAAACACATGTGGGATAATTGCAGCAAGCAACCAAAGATTTTTGGTGAGATTTTACTCTTTGTTTTCTTGGTGAGAATGATTGTAAAGAAGAATTATCAGCCAACATACTGTCTGTATGATAGTAACTTAGTACAACGTCTTATTCTGAACCTTCTCTCTAAGAAAATGAAATTGAACATCTATATGCTTAGTTCTATTATGAGTTTGTGGGTCAAGAGATAGATTTATGCAGCTTTGATTGTCGCACTGGAGTATTGTTGGATCGATCTATGGAAATTGTAGATCTGACAACAGCCTTCTGAGCCATATTATCTCCTTCATTGCTGATGTAGTTGCAACATATTCGGATTCTATGTGGATTTTCTGGTATCCATGTCTCCTGCCCAATCTGAATCTGAATAGGTGACTAAAGTGAGTGCAGCTTCTGTATTACCATTGTAGCTCAAAGCATAGTGCTTTGAAGCTTGAATGTACCTCAGTACTCTTTGTAGAGCTTTCCAGTGCTGTAAGTCTGGATTGGACATGTACTGAGACAATGTGCTTACTGCATATGCTAGATCAGGTCATGTGTAGGTCATAGAATATATTATGGAAACAATGACAGACTGATAAGGATATCTGCACATTTCTTGATGATCTTCTTGAGTTCTGGGGCACATGTCTTTGGACAACTTAGATCCTGGATCCATAGGTGTGTCTATGGGTTTGCAGTCCTCGATGCCATATCTGTGAAGTACATTGGTTAAAGAGGACTCTTGGCTTATAGTAATCTTTCTGCTTGCACGATCTTTGTGAATCTCCATACCGAGTAGGTAATGGACTGGGCCAAAATCAGTCATTCAAACTCTGATGAAAGCAGAGATTTGGTTTCCTATAACTATAGCCATCAAGGTGCGAATAGATTGATGCTTTACCACTGGACTGAAGGTGTCAGTGTATCTATTCCATAGACTTGGTCAAAGCCTTTAACCACTAAAAAAGCTTTCCATTTGGCTTAAGCTTTAGCTTGAAGATCCATTTAGAGTTAATCGGTTTTATACCTGTAGGAGGATTGACAAGACTCCAGGTCTTGTTCTTCATTAAAGAATGGTACTCATCATCCATGGCAACTTTCCATTCGTCTGCATTAGCCCTTGACAGTGCTTCTGCAATAGTCACCAGGTTCATCATGATTGATGAACACCTGAGGGACAAAACGATCAGGTTGTTGTCATTGTCTTGCAGACCTTCGAACTGCAGGTGCTGAAGTGGATGTTTCTTCCGGGTAAATGACTGGGATAGCTTCATCTTGTGGTTGAACAGCTGTGGGTCTAGGCCCATAGATGGTAAATGGAGCTGTTGGGACAAACTCCTATGTTTGAACATTCATAGGTCGATGCCTATGGAGAATGGAGTTGTTGTGATAGACTCCTGCATTGGCTGCTTCTGCTTGAAATTATGGAGTTTGTCTTCAAGAAAGACAACATCGCGTCTGACTGAAATCTGACCTATATCCACATCATAGATATGATATGCCTTGTGTGATATTGAATAACCGATAAAGATATACTTACAGCTTATTGGGTCTAGTTTCTTCATCAGATCAGACGGTATTTGAGCATAGCAGAGACATCCAAATACACATAAGTATTTCAGACTTGGTTTGTAGTCGTAGTAGGCTTCAAACAATGTCTTGGAGTCGACTGCCTTAGTGTTGGAATAATTTTGCAGATAGCAGGCTATAGAAATTGCTTCAGCCCAAAAGTTATGGGTTAATTGAGGATTGATAGTCATGGATCATACAGCTTCCAATAGTGTTTGGTTCTTTTGCTCAGCTATGCCATTCTGTTGTGGAGTGTAGCTGGCTATGAACTGATGGTGCACGCCACATGATGAAATGTAGTCCGCCATTTCATTTGATAAGTATTCTCCCCCCTGAATCAGACTGCAGGGCCTTGATTCTCTGATGGGTATGGTTCTTAGCATATTGCTTGAATTCCTTGAAACAATTGAACGCTTCTGACTTGTTCTTTATGAACATGACTCTGTTGAACTGGGAGTAGTCATCAATGAATGTAATGAAATATAGAGTTTGACCCAAGGAGGGTATACTCATAAGACCACAAAAGTCAATGTGAATCAGTGACAGGATGGACTTAGCTCTTCTGACTTGTCCTCTCAAAAAATTTATTCTAGGTTGTTTCCCTAGTAGACAATTTTCACAGACAGTCTGATTAGCTGTAGTAACAACATTGATATTCATATCCTTGACCATTTTGTTATGATGCATGTACAAGATTGAACACATGTTTAAGTGACCTAGTCTTTGATGCCAAATATGAGCATCAAAATTACCACAGTAAGTGCATAATCATGACTCAAGATATAAAAATTTTATTCTCTATGTGCAGAGAGGATTTCATTAGAATTTTCATAAAAAATAGTACATCGACTAGCAGTGAACAAAGCTCTATAGTCTTGGTCAGTGATCTTGCTAATAGACAATAAGTTCTTTGTTAATTTGGGTATGTAAAGTACACCATCTAACTGCCTAGTGATGTCGTCAGAGAACTAAAGTCGGACAGTGCCTTGGCCTTTGATTATGTGGGAGCTTGAGTCGCCAAAGAAAATGTACTTTGAACCTGTTGTTGTGAGAGTAGAGAATAGGCGTCATGGCGTCACGCGCTGTGAAGCACCTGAATCAAGATACCATTGATAGGCATCTCTACTTGGTTGGTCTTGTACCATCAGCACCTTGTCTTCTTCCTGTAGATTTCTGACAGTGTCAGAACCTCCCTCTTGGTGTTGCTACATCTTTTTCCTCACTTCATTGTGCTTGAGGATGTGACAATCCTTTATGTCATGATTGGATCTTTTGCAATACCTACAAAAGATTATGGTCTTTGGTGATTGTTGACTGTTTTATTGTTGTTGTTGTTGCGCTGAGACTGGCTGCTCCATCTTCGTCTTCTTGTCCTTGAAGTTCTTCTTCTTCTTGGACTGATGCTTATTAGAATACAATGCCATTGATTTGGTACTCGTCGTTGATAAGCTTTTTCTTCTGGGCTTGTTGTCGGCTTTTGGAAAGACAGCGCAGGAGTATTGCTCAAAAGCAATACTAGGTTGTCATAGGAAGATGGAAGACTGGCGAGAAGAGACATTGTTGAGTCTTCTTTTGAAATAGGGAAACCTATGGACGCAAGTTGATTTAGCAACTGTTTGAATTCATTCAGGTGATCATTGACTGAGGTGCCTTCGCTCATCTTGAGTGTAAGTACCTTCTTCCTCAGAAAGAGGTGAGTTGATACATTTGAAGTCTCGCATATACTTGTAAGGATATCACACGCTTCTTTGGAGGTGGTGCTGTTAGATACATGAGAAATCTGAGTGTCCTTCAGATTCAGGGATACAATGGCGGGGCTTTGCCATCCTTTGCTTCCCATGCTGGAAGCAATCTAGGTTATGCCAGTTTGGCTATTGAACTGTTTACATATCCCCATAGCTTCTTCTCGATTAAGATCATTCTCATCTTGAACTTCCACATGTGGAAGTCATCTCCGTTGAACTTGTTGATCAAGCGGATCTCTGAGGTTGAACCTTCCATTGTAATCGAGTAGTAGAGATAAAACACAAATAGAATGAACTAGCTCTATGAAACAAGAACATATTAAGTTCTATTGTAAATCCAAGACTCTAGTGATTCAATAAACCAGTGCTCTAATATCACATCTGTTGGTGGAGGGCCAACATGATGAATGACAAAAACGATTATCGAAATGATGAAATGAAAACACAATGATAATTGTGTTAATAGAATCGTGGATTACTTAGAGAATGGAGATGCGAACTGTTCTTTAGTGTTGAATCAGATTATCAGAATAAGAGGTTTAGACTGCCGTGAAAGAGAGATTGCAGAAACAATTAGGCATCTTCGACAGCCATGCAATCCTCTAATTCTGATAACCTGATATGAAGAGAATGTAAAATTAATTTAGGCGTTGGAGGCAATTATACATTTTTCTGATAATGGTGTTTGTGTAAGAGGAGTAAGAGATAGTTCATTCAACAAGAACGCAAAGATGTAGAACAATAGCAAATCTGTATATTAATGTCATAAGAACAACAATCAGATCACAATGCAATTGCGCTGATAAATGCGTGATCCTACTTACAGATTCAAGACAATTGCTAAATTTCTGAATATATATCTCTCTCTATGATCACTAACTCTGAGGAATCAGCTACTGAAAACCCGTTCTGGTCGTTTGATCTCTGTCATGTACTATTTTATCTATCTCACTCCATGATCTCAGGTATCTTCCATCGCTCATTTACATTTATAGCAACTGGAAGATCTTGCATTATTCTAGCTATACATTTATAAGATCGCTTAACAGCTGATTAACTGACTGATAAGAACAGTCGTTTATTGGAGCGTGAAGACGTAGACAGTTTGTACTTGGAATATTGTGTATTTCTATAGAGTGTTGCATGTGTAGAATCTCGTGTAAAACTACAATGTCGGGTTTTTCGCCTATGTAGAATCTCGTGTAAAACTGTAGTGTCAGGTTTTTCGCCTGTGTAGCCCTATGCTCAACATAGGTCCTCTTCCCTCGACCTATGCTCAGCATAGGTCCTCCCTCGACCTATGCTCAACATAGATCCTACTCTCTCTGACCTATGCTAAGCATAGGTCAGATCTCAACCAATGCTGAGCATAGGTCCTCGACTATGCATAACTTTTTGAAGTTTATAGTTTTACGGTTTTTTTAATTTTTGATTTTTTTAAATTTTTTGATTTTTTATAAAATTGTGTGAGCATTTAAAATTATAAATTCAAAAAATTTAAATATAAAAATTTAAAATTTAAAATTTAAAATAATAAAATAATAATTTTTAAACTATAAATCTTAAAAATAACAGAATACATTTAGAAAAAAATAGAAAATTAAATATTAAACTAAAAATTTTAAAAATATAACTAAAAATAAAAATATAAAAACAATTTGATAATTCACAAATAATGTAGAGTGTGTTACAAATAAATTTTTTGTAGATTGGGTTCAAGAAAGAATATTTTTTTTGTAACACTTTTTCAAATGTTAATTATTATTAAATTGTGTGTAAGCTTTCATGATTATATCAAAATATTTCAAATTGCACTTTTAAAATTAAAAGAAAAACTAAAGCTTTTTAAAATATTAAATTTACCTAATGTAACAATTATTATTCATAATAACAAATTGGACACAATTAATGTTTAATTTTTTGACGATTTGAATGTAAAATTTTTAAAATATTTTGGGTTACTTAGTCCCAACTTAAAATATTTGCAAAATGCAGCATCTTACAAATAATTCATTAATTTTTTAAGATTCAAAATTTACATGAATTACCAAAAAATTATAAGGGCTTACGAAAAAAGAGTCCTCCGCTATTTCTCATTTTATAAGATTTCGTGTTAAATCAGTACTCATCCTTTTGTTTTGAGGATTAAAACATTCAATGATGACTTATCATGTATTGATGAAAGCATTAATGAGATAAAACTTGTTCAAATAGTTCTTAATGGCTTGTTGGATGATCATGCTAATCTTGTTGAAAGTTTTGCTATTCATAATACATTCCCAAGTATGGAGGACTTGCAAGAAATCTTGGTGAATGAGGAGTTTAGGCTTCTATCAAGAGGAGGATCTACTTCCATATCTCAAGTTGGAGAGGAGGAGACTATGTTCTCAAAGGGCAAGTTCACAGGCAAGAGCAAAGGCAAGTGGTCTAAAGGACAAGATCAAGGTGAGCCTTCTACTTTTGTTGGCATGAGGAAAGATAGATCTAAGCTAAAATGTTTTTGTTGTGGAGTCAAAGGACATTTTGCTAGTGAGTGCTTTTAGAAAAAGAGAGATCAAGGTGATAAGCAAGGAAATCTAACTCTTGATGAAGATGGTGTTGGTGATAGAAACTCAAATGATGATGCATTTATGATGTCTTCATGTTTGATTGCTAATGATAGATATATTGATCCTTGTTGGATTGATAGTAGAGCAAGCTCACACATGACCTTTCACAAAGAGTATTTTTCATCTTTGTTGGCATATGAAGGTGACAAGAAGGTGATGTACACAACTTCTATTTCTCTCCCTACAAATAGGAACGTTCATTTGAAGGATGTTTTGTTCATTCCGTCTATTACGAAAGACCTTCTTAGTGTGATAATACTAAATAAGGGTCTTAAGGTGGATTATGATGGTGATGCATGCTTGATCAAGAAAGGATATGGTGATTGCAAAAGGAAAGTGGCAAGGTAAATTGTTCATACTTGATGCTTGTGTTGTTGCTAACCAGGTTGAATGTATGGACAAGGAACAATTGTCAATGCAAGAGGTATGGCACATGAGCATTGGAGCATCTCAACTTCAAGTCATTGGAGGTGATGGCAAAGAGGCAAGTTGTTTTTGGTGTTCCCAAATCTCTTACTAGCATGGATGATGTTTGTGAGCAATGTGCTTTATTAAAGTCACATAGGTTACCTTATAAGAGATCTACATCTAGATCTACTAAGCCTTTCCAACTTGTGCATTCGGATATTCATGGATTACTACAATCAGCAATGGTGGTGCTAAAATGTATGTAGCATTTATTGATGATTTTAGTAGATTTTGTTAGGTGATCAAGTGCTTGAGGAGTGACAATGGTGGTGAGTATATTTCTACCAAGTTCAAAGCATTTTGTGATGCAAATGGGATCAAGTGGGAGCTCACAAGTCCAAGAACACCAGAACAAAATGGAGTGAACACCGTTGCGAGTTGAGTGTGCAATATTGCGAGGTTACGTTCTCCTTAAGGAATATCGAATAATAGCAAAAAAAAAATGCATCAAACAAAAAAACATGTTTTTTGTGCAAGCTATTTTTGAAAACACATTTTTATCTCACATTTTTAAAAATCATATATTTTTAAAAGTAAAATTTCTAAAACATAAAATATACTTGCCATTATAAATTTCAGAAAAATTAAAACTTATGCAAAAATGTTGGTAGATCATTCAAAACAGATTGATTAAATTTTGAAATTACTCCTTATTTTACACTTTTTAAAGACCTTAATTACACCATGTCGGCTATAATGACAAGCTCTGCGGCAGCGTCTTTGTCAACAGCCGAAGCTGTAAAAGAAGTTCTCAGATGCCAAACGATGGGCAGTTTTCTTGTTGTGTTTCAAATGGTCATTGAACTTGTTGCTGGGATGTGAGATTGTTTATGAACAAATACCATCACAAATCAAAATTGATGATTAACAAAAGCACCTAAATGCATGTTCCTACCAACAAATCAAAATGAAATAGATAGTCATCCAAGAAAAAATCAGAAAATCAAAGATTTGGAACTCCTGCCAAAATGATTGCTTCGGACCATATTCATTATGGCCATGCTATTGGACATACCTACGATGAGCAGACACACAGATCACTGACACAAATAATTTCAAAGATATCACGACTGCTAACAACACAAATGCATAACAGTCTGATATGATATTTTTGTTAGAGGGAAGGGTCTCTCAGACCTCCAGAGCGATAACAATAAGAGAATTATTTTAAAACAGAAACATAAATTAAATCCTTACCATGCAATTTACTAAATATTTATTACTAAATGGTATCACTCTTCCAAAAAGAATACAAAAAGCATCTAAATATTTACAACTTGACAATACAGCTCGGGAAAATAAAAATCAAATGGTTTAAGGATATCTCAATATGTTGGTGACGAAAAAGATATTTAGAAAGATTAAACTTAATTTTTTGCTGATTAATCATACTCATGACCACATAGATCAAATGTTTAGTAGATTTTCAAAGAAATTATCCCGTCATGACGCTTTTACTCTTCCTAGAATGATATCTCTCAATGAAGAAGAAGCTTATACACCAAGACCACAAGTACTCCCGTTAAAAGAAACCTTCAATTTCAAGTTATTTGCCAAGGGTGGAGATAATAATTCCTGTTTTGAATGCCTAAATGATATCAGCTTCCAACATTATTTCCGAATCATACCCTTAGAGAATGATAATGTTTGCTTATTTGTATAACAATTGTTATTTGGAACAGAATGGCTTCTCAGAAGGATGGGATAAACGTGTGGGAAAGTGTAGTACACGAGTTTTAGTAGATTCAAATTTGAATAGTAGAGACATTGAATCTAGACACAAAAATAGTAGGGTTTTCATTATGGAGGGAAACCAAAGTTTGAAATTATGTTTGGACATGCTATACAAGGATGTAACTTGTGAGAAGAGAGGAAATTCTTTCTCTCTTATCTGGCATTTCATGCTTATACGTGGTTCTCTTGGGTTCATCTATCCACTGTTCCTATCCATTGTTCATCTTGCAATTTTGCATGTAGAATGCTTATTTTATGCTATTTTTGGATCCACACGTGTGAAATAACGTAGCTTACAATTTTTGTATGGAAAACAACTTTATCATATCATATGTTTGATGTTTCATCAGTTTTTTAGTGAGTTTGCATCTCTTTCTTTGAGTAGATGTTGATTTTTCTACATTGGCAGGATTGATAGAGTTAATCTATTTCTAACCAAAGATCAGGTTATGGAATTGGATCTTCAATGATCTGAAATTCTTCACATGATGGTATCAGAGCTTGTGTTGCAGGTTTTGAAAGGATCAAGCACATCTATCAAGGATTTGGTGAAAATATCAATGCTAGAGCATACTAGATTGACTTCTACCCAAAAATCGAGTTTCTTACATATGTAGATTGGATCTTTTGTATATCAAAATTTATTTTAGGTTATGGAACTTGATGAATTTCAATTTCACACCATAGTGACTGAAAATAGTCGATTTTAGATTCATTAGGAAGGTCTCACTTAAGGCTACAAGATTCTATATCAAGTTATTGGCAATTGCATATGTAGATTTTGAAATATTTAATTTTTTGTGATTTTGTCAAAACCCTTATTTTGATTGGATCTCTATTTTGTGAGGTTACTGAACTTCATTTGAGTGTCTTTTGATCTTAGGAGGTGTCAAAAGTCATTAGGTTGAGAATAGATCATAGGTTGATCAAAATTTCTACATTCCGTGTGTTGATTTGTTAGATATAAGTGCTAGAAGATAATTGAGAGGTTCCATATCTTTGTGATTTCTTTTTTAAAAAAATTGATGTATTTTAAAAGAGTGCTTTGTGCGTTGGAACAAGTTGAAAGAGAAGGAAGGATCAAGTCATTGCAACATGGCCAGATCAAGTGGATACATGCTGAAAGACAATGATATGCTTACCGCAAGGAACTATTCATTGTGGAAAGTGAAGATGGAATCACTTCTTGAGATGAATGATGTTTTGGATATTGTTGCAGGTTTGGAGGAGAGGCCAACAACACAACAAGAACAATTGAGGTATGACAAGAGGTCCAAAAGAGCTCTACACATGATCAAGATGAATGTTATCAATGAACTTCATCAAAGGATGCTTGGGATTCATTAAAGAAGCTTTATGAATCCATGTCTACTTCTAGAGTGTTGACTCTTAGAAGGCAAATCTTTTCTTGTTTGCAAAAAGAATGAGGAAAGTTCAAATACTTTTATTGTGAGGGTGTTTGTTTGCATATGGAGATGACAAGAAGGTGATCTACACGGCCAATGATGGTGAGTGTGCAATCAAAGGGATTGCACAATTCCCATTTCTCTCTCTACAAATAGGAATGTTCATTTGGAGGATGTTTTGTTCATACCTTCCATTACCAAGAATTTATTTAGTGTGAGTCAATTGCTAAGTAAAGGTTTCAAAGTTTTGTTTGATGGAGATGCTTGCATGATCCAAAGGAAGGACATCTTGATTGCAAAAGGTAAAAGGCGAGAAAAATCGTTCAAACTAGATGCTTGTGTTATTGCTAACCAAGTTGGATTTGTGGCAAGTGAGCAAATACTTATTCAAGAAGTTTGGCATAAAAGGATAGGGCACCTCAACTTCAAGTCATTGGAGGTAATGGCTAAGAAGCAAGTTGTGATTGGTCTTCCAAAATCTTTAAGTAGCATCAATCATGTTTGTGAGTCTTGTGCTTTGTCAAAGTCACGTAGACTACCTTATACTAGATCTACAAGGCCTTTTCAAGTTGTACATTCGGATATTCATCGAATCACTACAACTAGCAATAGTGGAGCTAAGATGTATGTAACTTTCATTGTTGATTTTAGTAGATTTTGTTGGATCTATCTACTAAAAAGCAAAGATGAAGTGTAAGATGTATTTGTTAAATTCAAGAATTCAAGGAAGAACTAATTTTCCACAAGGATCAAGTGCTTAAGAAGTAACAATGGTGGAGAGTACATATCTACCAAGTTAAGGCTTTTTGTGATGAGAATGGGATCAAGAGGGAGTATACAACACCAAGGACCCCACAACAAAATGGAGTGGCTAAGAGGAAGAATAGGACTTTACGTGAAAGTGCCAAAGCCACGAGGTTAAGTGCTAACCTTGATAAGCCATTTTGGGATCAAGCCTTATTGTGTGCTAATTTTTTGTGCAATAGGTGGTCAACTGTTATTTTGGATGGAAGGACACCTTTTGAGATGCTATTTAAGAGGAGGCCGAGTGTCAACTTTCTTAAAACTTTTCAATGCACATGCTATGTCAACCTAACTCTTGATGATAGGGCTGAAAATGATGTTACCATATTGCTAATCTATGTGGATGATATCATCTTGAGTGGTGGAGACAACCAAGATGTGGAGGATAGCAAGAGTGCTCTCAAGAGTGAGTTTGAGGTGCATGATCTTGGTCATTTGCATTACATTTTAGGAATAGAAGTGATGATGTCTGCTTTTAAGCAATTATATTCCTTCATTAAGAATTACAAAGTCAAATCTTTCTAAAGAATTTGACATGCCAAATCTCGGACCAATGCTAGTGCCTCTTCTCGACATTCCCGAGAAAAGAGAGATCGTGGGAGGAGTTGCCTCAACGGCAGCTCTTGTTGTGATGGTGATGTCGATGCTGTCGTGTCTCATGCAGCCTCAAGTCCAGCACTTCCCTCTAGAAAGCCTCATTGTAGGGATTCCTTACTTCGAGAAACACTAACTCAGGAAGTAGTGTGCATGGCACGTGATACTACGACTCTTGCATCTGTCACACCTGAGTATCTTGGCACCTCCATACTCTCCCCTCATATTTTTCTATCTTCAGCACCCATTGCCTAAGTCTTTCTCCTATCGGGACTCAATGGCACTGTGATCCTTCTTTCCAGGCCAGTCCACCCTTTCTTGCCTTCAAACTCTTCTCCAAACGTTTCTTGTTGCAAGCACTTCTCCCATGCTGTCCATTTCTCCTTGGCCCGATGCCACTCCTCTTCACACTCCCTTTGCCACCTCCCCATCAACTGATGTCTTGTTGTCTTATGACATAGATGTGGAGAAGCGCATAGGTGAGGATGACCGTGGTAGTCGTGTCATCACTCGCATGCAACTCATGCATGTGGTCTTCAACAGAGAGATTTTCAAGGACTGGCGCAAACAAAGTGATGACGACATGAATTATGTCGTTGACCAGTTCTAAAGAGAGTTTCCAGTCCCCTCCTCTGAGTTGGAATTTAATCGACAATGGATAGTGGGTCGCATGGGAGGTGTGATGAGCCACTGCAAATCGGAGATCCGAGATGCGGTGAAGGTTGAAAAATCTAGGCCATACCACGTGCACAAGGAAGACTGGAAGTTTGTGAAGAAAGAATTTTGAGAAAATCTAGATTCCTTCAAACAACAACGAGAGGCAACTAAGAAGTGATTGGAGACTGTAGGGCCTTCTCACCTTGGCAGTGGCGGCCAAGGTTCTTTTCATGCCCATTTTGTAAGTCTCCCCACCCATATGTTGAAGCATTCAAGGACCGCAGGAGGACACTTTGCCACCAAAATCACAGGACCAAAGATTTTACAAGTGGGCTTTTGGTGGCCAGGGCTTTGGAAAGGCAATACTGCATTTTGTCATAGTTGCAATGCTTGTCAGCAGCAAGGGCGGCCCGTGCCAACAATGGATTATCCATTAGTTCCCTTGCAACCAATAGAGTCATTTCAGAGGTGCAGATTAGATTTTATTGGAAAAATTAACCCACAATCTGCGAATGGTCATAAATACATTGTGGTCACAATTGATTATGCTACAAAGTGGGCAGAAGCGAAAAGAATTGCGGGATAATACCGCAAATTCCACTGCCAAGTTTATATTTAATAATATCCTCACGAGATTCATATGTCCAAATTTTGTGAATGATACATTGAAAGAGATGATGTATTTTTTTTGGATTATTCACAAAATGTCTACTCCGTATTATCCATGAGGTAATGGCCAGGCTGAAGCCACGAACAAAACCCTCAAGGCTATACTAGCAAAGCATGTATTAGAAAAAGGGGGATCATGGCACAAGTTTTTACAACCAGCTTTGTGGGCTTATTGGACAACATAAAAGATTTCTACCTGCTACATGCCATTCCCATTAATTTATGGAGGAGATGCTATTATGTCGTATGAATTCATTTTTCCAACCCTATGCATTCATGTCGCGTATAATATGAGCCATGATGAAGCTTTGCATAAGTGGGTACTTGCATTAGAAAAGCTAGAAGAGCATAGGGGGTATGGTTATTGGCAGAATTGGGTGATTAAACAACAACAGGCTCGATGGTTTAACAAACACATCCATGAACGAAAATTGAAGAAAGGGGACTTGGTATTGTAATATCCAGGGAGTTTAACAAACACTCTAGAATCCAAGGATCAACATTGGGAGGGACCGTACCAAATCTTGGATATATTTGGTAACAATGTGCAGATTTCTTGGCAGAACCCACCGGGGGCACCATTTGTTGTAAACAACAGTAGGGTCAAGGTTTATCATCCTCAAGAAGGGAAGGGCGATATCAATAGAGGGATGATCTATTCTTTGTTTGATATCATGAAGGCAAGAATGACATTCAACCAACTTCAGTTGGAAGAACCATGATGATAGCTTGGGCAAATATGTTGTCATGCCCATGACTGGTCTCGAGTAGTGTCGTGTCCACGCTAGGGACCGGTAGACCAACAACCCATAAGTTCAAGCGGAGACACATCCGATGACTCATCCAACTAGTCCAATTGATCTCCAGATCCAAGATGTTGTCCTGGAAAGATCTTGGATTCAAGAACTAAACGTTTGAGAAATCATATAGTTACCGAGCATCTGGTTCGATAGAAGGGATGTACAGACGATGATGATTCCTGGGAACATGAAGGAAGCCTAAGGAGGAACTTTCCCAGTTTTAAGTTCTGAGGACAAAGCTTGATTAAGGGGGGAAGAATGTCATGCCCATGACTGGTCTCGAGTAGCGTGTCCACGCTAGGGACCGGTAGACCAACAACCCGTAAGTTAATTGTGACTATAAGGGAATTGGGGACCTTATGTGTACATGTTCATTATTAATGGTTGTAGGCCTAAAACACTTGATGGTGGATTGGTATGGATCTATCAGTGAGTCATTGGGGAACTGGATGACGTGGCCCAGATAGGCTGCAGAGGTGTCCAGTGAGGTGTCATAGTGCACTACTAGTGGTGCATAGGCCTTGGAGGGTATAAGTATACCTATTGGGCTCTCACTAGTATATGCTTGATAGCATGACCGGTGGCAGAATGTTGCTGATGTGATGCCTCATTCCTCTTTGTGATTGATCCATAGCTTGGGGGCTAGATCCGTTCGATCTAGGTCTGGTTGGGTTGGTTTGTCCATCATCAGGTTCCCTTGTGTTGCTACTGATTGGCATGCTTAGAATAGGATCCTGGGATTGAGACTTTATATATGTCATACAATGAAACATGGAAAAAAGAAAACATGTGTGGTCATCGCATCACATATAAATTTTTTTTTTAAAAATCATTTGCTATCATCTTTTTGGGGGATTGGGATGTTTGATTGGAAAGATTCATATCTTGGGGAAGTGATGTTACATATCACTGGCCACTAAGAAATGATAGTTATATTCAAAATTAATGATGATGAAGTGGAATATATAAGTCTGACATAGGTACCTTGTGATTGAGAGGGTGATTTTCTGAATTACGATAGATAAGATCATATACTTACGAAGCTATGGCTGACGAATAAATCGAACGGAGGCCACAACGAGAGGATGTTGTAATGATTGCAGAGGAGCATGGATTTCTAGTGAATTTCCATGACTTACTCTAGCAAAGGCAAGCATGAACGATCGCAATGGCAAGGCGACTACTAGAAAGACAACAAGAGACAATAATAGCTAGAAAGGTAGCAGATGGAAAGGCAACAGTTCGAAGAGCAGGTGAAACAAACCTTTGAAATTTTGAATGCAGAATATTGTGGTTTAGAAATCAACATACTGTGTTGGTTTCTTGGTTTATCCCTTATGTTGTTTGGAATAATTGCAATGATACGCAAGTAGATTAAAACAGACACCTGACTGAATTATCAAGCGGGGTGTTTCATAACCACTCTACAACAATTTTGTATGTTTGTGTCAAATGTATATTACACTGTGGTATTTTAAGTGTATGTGTCAATGGTTGTGTATTCAACTCACTATACATAGTCAGGACTAATTCATGAAAACATAAAAGTAACAATAGTGATTTTTTGAATGAACAAAATTGCACATAATGTAGTGGTAATGCAAAAAGAAAATAATACCATATATGTTATAGAATGATATTACGGAATCCTATGTTAAGAAGATTTTTAACTGGTTACATGTTACTTAGGGAAATCACCTACCACGGTTTTTGAATAATCTGATTTACAATGCGGGTGAGCCAGTATATTAACCATAGTGAAAATGTTGCAGTTATGTTGCGGGTTTACAGTTTTACACGGGGTTGCTTATTTCTAATGTTACGGTTTGCGATTTAACAATCTAGTTATGAGTGGGTTCCGTGAGTATGATGCAATTTGGCGAGGTTACGCTGGTGTTCCGGTGGACCATTGTAGACCTTGCGGTTGATTATGATCTTTGGACCTTGCGGTTAATTACGATTTGGGGTTGGTGGACATCATGCTGCATTTAAGAAGGGCCAATGAGTCATAACCAGGCGTGGTACGTAGGATTACGGCGAGGATTAATACCAATAAAGTTTGCATTTAAATGAATCTCGAGTGCTAGAGTTAAATAGACAATGACATAGTCGTTGAAACATGTTTTCCTTCAGTATGTGGGTGTCGAATTGAGTAGCGTCTAGAAGTGCCGGAGTAATTTAAAACAAATGTTAACCATTCCAGAATTAATTTCTAATCAAGAGTTATGGTGTTGCAGATTACTCTCATCATGTACAAGAATTCTTGAGAAGGTGATTGTACCAAGAGAACGACAACGATGGCAGCAATTGCTAAGTGTTATGTCCATGTCCTGTACAAGAGAATCAGAATTATTCTTGACGTGGATAGCCGGTCACTCCAGTTGTATGTGGTTATTAGTTATGCTACGTCATTCCGGATGTGGTCGTATTAAATAATTAATAATCATATGAGGGCCTAGACCTATAATTGGACATAGGAGCACATGCATGGTGAAGACTGTTTTAATGCAAGAATAGGAGATCAGTAGCTCAATTTAGGTTGCATGGGGATCCTAAAGGAAATATTCTCTCTCTTTTGAGAAAAATAGGTCTAGTGGAAACTCGCCCATCCTCCTATTGTGAATTGTGATTCTTGAGCCAGTTCTTCCTCTCCTCTCTTGTGTTCTTCACTGTGGTTTGGGGGTGGATTGGTTAGGGTATTGACTAGCCTCTCCATATTGGTTGGGTGGTTCATGCTCCACAGGTGTCCTTTTGGTTTGCATGTGATTGGAATCCTATAAATCTTCACTTGGTGGTTCTTACAGTGGTATCAGAGCTTGGATCACATCTACCAGGAGGTGCAGCTTGAGGATCTTGGATTTTGCAGTTCTTTTGTTGTAGCTCTTTGGTTCTTCTTCCAGGTGTTGGAATTCAATTTCAAGTAGGTGGATTCTCAGACTTTTGGTGTACTTTCAGCCTAAAGATCATAATTGTGGATTTGTTCCATGAATTTTGAAGGAAATCATTGGATTTTTGATGAATTTAGTGAATTTTTCACCTAGAATTGATGGTTTATGAAAGGAAATGATTATAGGATCTGGTATAGTACGTTTTCCAGATTGTACTTGCTTTTTAACAGTCATTAATTACAGAATTTAATGATTTCATGTTGGTTGAAAAGTCAAAAGGTTGATTAGATAGTGATTTTGGACCAAAAATTAGGGTTTTTGGACCATAAATGGGCTATGGAAACCATGTTTGACTTGAATCAGAACTTTTAGTGCTTGCATGCAATGGATTTACAGGGATTTGGATTTGAAGACACGAATTTGTGGATTTCCCCCATGAATTTGGGTCAAAATTGGTCAAAAATCATGGTTTTTTGATGTTTTCTGGACTAATTTTGGGGTAGATCTCAAAATTCTCAGACAAGAATTGGTATGGACGTTTTCAGAGATGTAATGAAGCTTTCCCTAAGCTGTAATGAAGTTTGGTAGGGATTAGACACCATTAAATGGCTCAAAACATTCAAAAATAGTGTATTTTTGATGATTTTTGAGCATGAATACCTCTCAGTTGGGGGTCTGAACCTGTTGGTTCTTGTTACAAGCTAAAAGATATGTTGGATTTCCTCTGATTTGAGCCATCATGCATCCAATTTGGATAGATGTGCATTAGACACCAACATATTGTACTTGTGCTTGTTGAAGGAGGCCAAAAATGCATTTTTTGCATGATCTGAGCTTATGATTGCTTTCTGGACCTGTTAGAAGCTTCTATGCCTCTCTAATGAGCCTTATTAGAGTGCTTGTAGCCTCTGATCCAAGGCTTTTTGGGCTGGGATATGTTTTTTGATGATACCTCTCCACAAAAATGCGCCCTCCTACTTGTTTTTCAGGAATTTAATGCTCGCACATGTGAAGCCAGGGGTGTAGGGTGACATGGCAAGTGCCTTTTAAACCCACTCTTCCTCCGTAATGTGCTTTACAGCAACCAATTTGGTGTATTGTAGAGAAAGTTATGGCCGTCTGAAATTTGGCAATTTTTGAGCTAAAATTTGCAAAATTTCAGAATTGTTCTGATGCATGCATGCTTGTAATCAGTATAGTGCTTTTCTGTTGATGGAAATGTATGGATAGACCTGTATGCATGCTTAAATGCATGTTGCATGTGTAACCAGTGATTTTGATCAGTAGAATTCTTGCATGTGACTATTTTTGGCAATTCTAGATCAAAAAGTAGATTTCCTAGCAACTAGGCTATTTATGGAAAAATTTTACTTTTTTGGAAAAGTCAGTGCATGTCAAGTTAGTTCCATGCAGGATCTTTCGAAATGATATCAATTTGAGACTGTGCCTATTTTTTTGCAAAATCGATCTGATTAATCAATTTTCACAGTTGGTCCATTTCGAACGGATTTCGAAAATCTTAATTTTTCGTAAAAGTTAGTGGTTGGTCATATAAAGAATTTTCCTAGTTTTCATTTCTAGAGATAGAAATGGTTTAAGGGGGGAAGAATGTTATGTCCATGTCTAGTACAAGGGAATCCGAATTATTCCTGACGTGGATAGCCGATCACTCCAGTTGTATGTGGTTATTAGTTATGCTACGTCATTCCGGACGTGGTCATATTAAATAATTAATAATCATATGAGGGCCCAGACCTATAATTGGACATAGGAGCACATGCATGGTGAAGACTGCTTTAATGCAAGAATAGGAGATCAATAGCGCAATTTAGGTTGCATGGGGATCCTAAAGGGAATATTCTCTCTCTCTTGAGAAGAATAGGTCTAGTGGAAACTTGCCCATCCTCCTATTGTGAATTGTGATTCTTGAGCCAGTTCTTCCTCTCCTCTCTTGTGTTCTTCACTGTGGCTTGGAGGTGGATTGGTTAGGGTATTGACTAGCCTCTCCATATTGGTTGGGTGGTTCATGCTCCACAGGTGTCCTTTTGGTTTGCATGTGATTGGAATCCTGTAGATCTTCACTTAATGGTTCTTACACCAAGGGTTCAAGATTCATCAAGCAATCGATAGTCAAAGATAGTGCACTTCAGGACCATCTGACGATCCTCAAAATGGATCAGCTTCAGAATTTTAATCTAATTGACTGTGTAGGCAGTCGATTGAAGCAATTGGATTTGCAAGGGAGCTGTAAAGAACTATGTTACATAGCCAAAGCAATTTATAGGGTGTTATTGGGTGGAAATCGGTGGAGATTTCAGAATTTTTTGGTTTCATGGAGTGTTGACGCTTTGGTGAGAAAATCAGCCTATTTGGAGTCAATACTTCACCAATTTCAAAGCCATAAATTGATTCAGAAGGGCAGAGGTAGGGCAACCTTTGTGAGGTAGGTAGCTACGAAAAAGTCTCAAGAAGAGATTGACAAAAGCCCAAGAAGTCTCTCTTAGTTTTGAAACTAGGGTTTTACAGCACAAAAGCCCGGATATTTCACCATAGGCTATTGTTTTTGGATCTATGAAGCAGCATAGAACGGCGTCCTGATGAGGAGAGAGAGCAAAGAAGAAGAGATGGCCGTGGAGAAGCTTGTGGGCCAGCACACGCGACCAACGAGGGCAGGAGCTTAGTGACCCGAAGTGCCTAAAGGTCGCAGGAGAAGTTGTGGGCACGTAGATGGAATTTCAGCCATCGGATTAGCCTCCACGAAGATCGATGGTGGAGATGGAGAGAGCTAAAGGCTGTTAGATGGAGATGAACCATTGGATGGGCATTGAAAGGGCCCTTCAAAGGGTGAAAGGTAAAAGTGGCCTTCCCTTCATTAAAAACAAAATTAGTTTGAAATTCCAGTGAAGGGACCCGAAGTACAAAATGAACTTCACTTCATTAAAAATTTTCAAAATGAAAGTTCAGTTCAAAATGCAAGCAATTCCTTTGGAAGGGCCTATCTTTGGCTAGAGGGCACCTTTTTTGGCCATCCTTGGGCCAAAATAGCCCCTGAAATTGGCTACTCAGAGCCAGCGGATAGAGCGACATCACAGAGTAGGGAGAAAGGTGTTTCGAGGAGTTTTCATCACCATTTTATTGAGCGAAGTGCAAGTGACCTTGTGATGGGTTACATTCGCTACTTGGGTATCATAGGGCCAAATTTGGGGCAATTTTTGGCTGGTGAAACCTGCTACAAGGCGGTACGATGAGGCATAATCACTTCTAAGTCATTATTGTTTACTTTTAACAGGGTAACATGGTGTTTGGAAGCGGTAAATGTAGTATGGGAGCGAATGGTAGCGAAATTGAACGGGTCAATAATCACACTTTGGATGCTCTTGGTGAGTGGTGAGAGTGGTGATTTTGCAGTTTTGCAGTTGGTAAGTCATTTTGATCAAGCCATTGTAGTTGTGGAGAAGTGTATCAGATTTGTCATAATGACCAAAAACAAAGCTGGGCAGGGAGGTAAAAAACTTATACAACATTTTGTAGCAATGGATATTCCTACGCAATATCGAACATGTCTGGATCATTGACTATGTATTCTTGCCAAGAATGTGGGACATCACCACCGAGGAATGGGAGGAGCCATGGAACCTGAGTGCACTATACGAGTTTTGGCAAGCGTCAAATTTAAAGACAAAGGCAATTCTGGCTTGGGCATTTTTACATGGGAAGATGAAGGTTAACTATTCCGACGGAATCGAAATATTAATAGGGAATTCCATTCTTTTTGTGGCAGAATATCTATACGAAATCGAGCATACCCTGTCAGCGCACAACGACATACATTACAGTGCAATTCAACGACAGGCCAAGTTTAAACCTTGGAACATAGGAGACTGTGAGAGATTTCAACAAGTTTAGTCATATTTTGGTAAACTGTCAATTGAGGCCAAAACTCATTTTAGACTTAGAGATAAACTTTTTTGAAGTTATATTAGTTTAAAATACATTCAATAAACACTTTTGAAAGTGTGGAAAAGTTGGTAGTCAAGTTTGAGAGTGATTTAAGTTTGAACTTTGGGTACATTGAATCTAGTCCCAAAATAGTAGGGTTTTTCATATTGGAGGGAAAGGCAAGTGGCCAAATAGTGTTTGGACCTATTATAAAAGGATGTAACTCATGGAGAGACACATCTTCTCTCTTCTCTCTCTCATTTGCGCATTATACATGGTTCTCTTTGGGTTCTACTACTCATTGGTGCTCTCATGATGTTATCTTGCAATTCTATGTGTAGAATGATCATTTATTGCTATTTTTAGTTCAACACGTGTGAAATACTGTAGGGTACTGTAATTGTACGGAAAGAAACCATATTTTATGTTTTGGTTCATGTTTGATCAGTATCTCTTAGAGTTTGCATCTCATTTTGTATGTAGATGCTGATTTTTTTACATTGGCAGGATTGTTGGTTTGCTCCTTATTGTAATTAAAGACTAGGGACATGGATTGGATCTTAAATGATCTAAAATCCTTCACAGCGTTTTCAAGAATTTCGACAAAATATATGCTACAATAACAAAATATGTGGACGATTCCTATCCACTGTTATAGAGAATATACATTAGAGAAAATATGGGTCCAAAGAGGGCCCTATAAGAAATGCCATGTACGAGAGAGAAAAATAATTGTAAAGTAATTATAATATCATTTTCTAACTTCTTTACGCATCAAACCGCACCACTTTCCATGTAAATGATTGCACCTTAGTTTAGTCACATCAACTTCACTGGTGCTTAACCATAGTTAAAATATAATTTTCAAAATACTGAAATATTCCCTCCCAATAGTTGGAAACACTCAAAAATTTGAATTAGGAGCGACATTTCTGAAACAAAGCCTACGCCATCTCTATCTCCAAGTTCAAACAAGTGTTTAGCGCCATCTCTATCTCCAGTAGGGTCGAACAAGTGTTTAGCGCCATCTCCGGCTTTGTTATTGTTATTGTGTTGTTTGTTACTATACTACTGTATTGATGACAAAGCTTTATCATCTTCACGTGGATCTGTCACCAGAATATGCTCCGCTCAATACAAGAAATTCAAAGCAATCCAAATTGTCAACTTCTGACATGGTCCGATACAGGGAGGAAAAGCTAAAGCATGTAGATTTATGGTCATCAGGAATATTGTATCCTATTGATCCATGTTCATTGCAACATCCATATTTTCATTCGGTGAGTCAGTTAATAATCTATATGTGTAATGGCAAAAATGGCCTTTTGGGTTATTGCGAGAATTTGATGCTCAATGGGAATGCACATTCAATGCAAAGAATACATTATTTGAAAGAGGAATCAAGGAAAATATCAAAGGAGTGCGAAGAAAAATCTACAAAGTTAAAAACTTGTTTGGATGAAAATGAGATGCTCAAGAAGGAGATCCAAAGGTTGAAATCTTCTTTGCATCATTATACAACTAGTAATGATGAGATAAAAACTGCATTTCAATCCATGCGTATGTTATATTTGTCTCTTGTTAAAGATATGAATGTGCTCAACATAAAGGTCCGAAGCAACAAGAGGAAAAGACAAGGATATATGTGATCTATCATCCAGAGGAGGTCATAGAAAAAGATGAATCCATGCATTCAAGTAAGTTGTAGCTTATTTGGTATTGAATATTGCTTGAATTTTTTGATTCATTCATAATCACTAGTTTTGCTATTTATTTATTTCAACTTTCTGTTGATTTGCTTACTATGCTACTGTGAATACTACTGAGTGTCCTAATTTCTACTGACATTTTCATGAACATTATGTTTGCAACGCAAATTAGCATTGGTTGCTAAAGACCATTTGGCCGATGAGATTTTCATTGGAAACTCACTAGGTTCTATCTTGACTTCTAAATCTATGAAATCAATGTTAAACAATAACAAAATGAAAAAGATTAAGGCTTCAGTTACTGATAGCATTTTGAATGAAGTTGGAAAAATATTAGACACTACATTGGTTTAGGGGGCATGTGATTTTTCTAGCATCAGTGGAGAAGCATATGCAACAATGTTTAAGATGATACATGAGGCATTTGCACAAGTAAGTATTAAGAAGTTTTCAATTCCATAACCATTTCATTTTTTACTTTTTAAAAAGACATGTTAAACCAAGGTATGCAGACAATAGTTGGTAATCCATCTCATATCAATGAAGTGTATTGCTTGAAAGGAGAATGCCTAGCATAAAACAATTCCAACAATTTATTTATTGATATTAATCAGCTACTAACATTCGTCATAAATTTTTATTGTATTACAAACAAGAATGTCAATAACAAGAGATGAGTCTGAAATTATAAAAGGACAAAAAGTGGAGAGAGTCAGTCTTACGATCATGAATGGAGCACTTTCAAATTCAGAAGACTTAGAAGGCCTCAATTTCAGTGTTCAATCAGAAAATGATATATGGTGGTTGGCAGCATTTCAGGTATAGCAGTTTCTTCGCATAATCAACAGGGATAATCATTTCAATATGGATTTCATTTGGCAAATCTTCTCTGTGTTAATATTATGAGGCTAAATCACTTCTTTTTTTCTCTTATAGGTGCTGAAAGAAGACCATGACATTCTCTCATGGATATTTAATAGAACGTCATATCCTGCCACCATAACAAATCACATGGAGGGAGTTCCACTTAATATTCTTGGAATTGGAACTTTCAACATAGAATGGCATTTAGTAGGAGATCTGAAGACATTAAAATGTATGTTCAATGTATCCCATGGCGCTAACTCTAAACACCCTTGTTTTACTACATGAAGACAGCAAAAGACATGACAAGGAGTACAGGAATATCAAGAGATCGAGAAGATCCTAATTGGAAACCCGTACTATTGTTTACTCTTCAAAATGTCCATATATGTACATTGCATGCAGAGGTGCGTATAATAGAAAAAATAATATATCTTCACATCTTGTTTACATGGAATTCCGAGCCAAAGGTAGATGCGAAGGAAGCCATTTCCAGATTAGAGGATGTGTTGTCTAAAGCAGACTTACATGAAGGCCACGTTAAAATAAAAAAAGACGACAAACTATCAAGTAAAATAAAAAATATTCCATGCAAGCCGAGCATTGGAGGATAAAACTCATCATTATTTACATCGTCAACACCAGGTAGAAGATCATCAGCATCATAATTGATTATATCCGCAAATTCATGATGCTCTTTTCTCAAAATACAAAGAGTCATGGCCTCTGTGAAATCAAAAAGATCTGATATATCTGATAGTGTCAAAATTGAATTATTATCTATATTATAAGTAGGCAATGTGATAAGAGATTTATTAGAAGGAGAAAGGGTGTTGGTAGTTCTAGGGCCAATAAACGATGTCGTATTTCATGCAGAATCAAAATATGTACAATCATCTAAACTAACACTCGTATCAATAAAAAGAATTTCTATATTTACAATCTTCGACTTTTCATATTTTGTACCACTGAAAGAAGCAGCTTCAGAAGTAGAAGGGCCAGCTTCCAAATAGTCAGAAATATTTAACAAAAGAAAAAAAAACAAATGCAGACTGAAAATCTACAAATCTACATTTTTTATTGTGAATTGGACAATCATCTACAGACTTGAAATCATTATGTAGCTTGGTGAATATTCTATCAAACTTAGCTTTATAGATATGCTTGTCAAGTGCCACCAGGTCCTGATAATGAATCTTGTCCTTATTCTGAGATCTGAACAAGGGAGTACTAAGCAGAGACTTAAATCTGAGATAAATCTCAAAAAATGCTTCCACACCAGGACCCTCAGTAACTGCGTGATGTACCACCACCAGTGCATTGGGAACTTGGAACAAGGTTTACCCCCACCTCGGACTGATAATCGTTTTAATGCCAAACCAATAGCCGAATTCAGGAGGGATGCATGGTCCTGAGCAACAGGCACCAGTGCAGGTAGTTAAGGTTGAGGAACTATTATTAAAAGACGTTCAAGTTGTTACCCATCAGAAGGACAAAAAGAAGGCAGTGCGACAAGATATATATGATGAAGATGTGGGGCCAAGTACAAGCTGAACATCTAACACGAATATCAATCAGATGGCCAGAGTCATAAAGGAGGTGCTGGATCAACTACAATAGTCTCAGGGAATTCATTCTTCTCAAAAATTAGTTGATATTGTGGCTGACCAAATTGCAAATTTGTGAGCAAAAGGTTACAATCGGTCAATTGATTGGATTTTTTCTTACAACAATTGAGTGATAGTTGTAACAAGCACTTTGTAGGATTTCCATTGATTTTAGTTTAGAAGTTATTGTGTTGATGTTTTGTGATTTCAATAGGAGCAGCTTCAGTTTAATTCCCTGTTTTTTGTGTAGATTAGATTAATAATAATCTGTAGACTGTAAGAACAAAGAAAGAACTGAAATAGTTTGTAGAACATAGGATTCGAGTTCCTGATAGATCCATATCCAAGATGAGCTACCATTGCCAATAAAGGACCGAAATCGGGTTGTAGGTGTGCCAATTGACAGGCGGGACACTCTACCATTATACTACAAAATAGAGTCCATGACTGAACCCATTTCCAAACAGAGTTGCAGTCACGCTAATCCTGGCCATGCTGAAACCCGTGATTGAGCTGTAGCTAAATCAATTTGTAGTCACGTGAATCCCTGGCCATGCTGAATCTCTGTCAGATAGAGAATAAGTGCTAGCTGCAAGTATAATCATTGAGAAGTAGAATCTCAATAAACAATGGAGGATTCTGTGTGCTAACATTGACCGAGATTTTTCAACTAACATTGGTGCCATGTGCCATTGACAATCTTCTTGCATTTTGATCCATGAACTCGTTCTACCAGTCAATCTTCCAGTTCTTTTTATTTTGATTACCCTTTTTTGCTTTCTTGCATGCATTTTTTTCCAAGCATGCATTCAATTTGTTCTCTAAGCTCATAGTTACATCACCACATTTCACCAAAAAAACGTTCAAGGAAAAAACCGCCACACTGTTATCCCATGTTTCTTGAAACTAATTTGTTGCTTGCTATCCTCAATTCCTATTCCTCACTAGCACGCATTCTACATTTTTTGTGAGATTGAAATCACTTCAAAATACTTCTCATGGTCATTCAGATCTGTGCGATCTCACACCAACCTTTCCGGAAACCCACCGCTATACCGTTGTCAACGTTGTTTCACGTTTTTTGAAACTGACAGTAAAAAAATTTTGATACACTATTTTTGTGATCTTGTGTATGTTTGGCAAAATCAAAAAAATGTATTTGATGAGTATTTAGCATTCTAAAGAGTACATGTAAAAGCCAAGCCATTGTAGTTACTTCATGTTATTTGTTATTTGAGAAGAACCCAAGTTCAACATCCTTTGTTATATTAGAGAAATTGTAAAGGCAATCAATAGAAATATAAATGCTAAATGGGCATCAAAATTGTCTTCAACTTTATGTAATGTTCAACATGCTTTGTAAACTCATATGCATGTTCTATTGATGCAATAGTTCTCCTATTTTATATTGAAACTATAATATGAACTTTAATGGAGCAATTTCAAATCGTTGAATTTTTGTTTTTTGTCTTCATGTTTGTTATACAATCACTTAACTTATATTTTATCAATTTATTAGCAATGAAGCATGCATTTTTCTATTGTGGATGAGGATACGAATGGGAAAATTAATGTAAAATTACATAATTTTTATGTTTTTAGAATAATGAATAAATATTGAGACTTGCACAAGTCTCAAAATTACTAAACATGTCTTCTCAACAAAATAAAAATTTTATCGGAATGCTATTACACATGCATTTATCAGATTTTCTAGGCTTTCTTTGTGACCACATTTGAAAGTAAAAATCATCAACATAAATCAATCTATGATAAAAAAATACTCAATGTAACGAGGATATAACATCTAAAGCTAGCACTCATGTGGCAAACGACCACAAAGTCTGCACATGGGTAAGATAGAATGTGTAAGATAAATAATGTCGATCTAAGAGCACATCAAGAAAGGAAAATGATGCGTGAGATTGAATTGCGAACAATCATATGACCTTGATGAGGGTGCCCAACAATTAGGAAGGACATTAACAATACATTATCATGTGATGCATTCAAGAAAGTCAAGACATCAAAGAGATACAGTATATGATAAAGTGGGGGGGAAGGCCCTGCCTGAGGGCCCTTTCCCGAGGGCTCTCGCCCTCGGGCAGGCCCCGACTAGCAAGGAAGGCCCGAGGGCTTCGGGCCTTCCCCTACGTAATGCCATTGTGGGAAGGTTTTTTTTTTTTTCTTTCTTTTTTTTTTTTTCTGTTTTTTGGCCGTACGGTACGGCCGTACGGCTGTACGCGAGGACCAGTTTTTTTATTTTATTTTATTTTTTTTCCAATTTTTTGCCGTTCTTTTCTCGCAAATTTTTTTACGTTTGTGGTGGAACGTGGATGTGGACAGCCAATGACGGGCTGCCACATAGCACATGCACATTCCACCAAAGAGAGGAGAGAGAACGTGCATTCCACCGGATAGAGAACGTGCATTCCACCGGAGAGAGGAGAGAGAAAGTGAATTCCACCGGAGAGAGGAGAGAGAATGACAGATTCCTAGGAAAGAGAAAATTGGATGGACATTATGCTCCTAAAGGTGGTACCAAAAAACAAAGGACACCTGAGCACAAGGCATTTTGTGCCTTTCAAAGGAGTTGAAGGTAACACATAGAGCCTAAAGTGTTTCATAATTGTGGAAACATCAAGGTGACCCCTATTATTCCAAAAAAAATGAGAAAATCATCAGCGAGTTGTGATAGTTGTAGTTGCGTCACTACTAGTAGCTATATATATACCTGCATGAATACATCAGCAATCTTGTTCATAACTTCTACTCTTATCCTTAACATGCTAATAGTTTTATCAAGTACACTTTTCTATGTACGCAATCAACAATGGGTAGCACCTTAATATGTATGATTCAATATACGTTTCATGAACTGAACCATGCGAGGGAACTCTCTCTCTCTCTGCGAACAGGTTGTTATCCATCAGTGGAAAGTGAATTTATATATGTCAATTTTTGTCCTGAATATTTAGAATTCGAAGGAAGCGCTCATCGATGTACGCAAAAGCGACAAACCAGCAGATAGATAGCAATGTCCCGATTCACTTAAAAGCTATTCTAAATCGAGCCGCCTTTGGAATGAAAGGAGCATTCGTTCAAGAAGTTCAAGAAATCATAAACATCTGCTATTTCGCCTATCCGTCAAGCCAATGTGCTCCTAAATTGAGGCTTGAGGTAGTTCAAGTAGTCTATATAGTGTTCAAGGGCGTGCCAGTCATCCACATCCGGCAATTTAGTCAATTAATATTGTATGTGTTGCATATTTAATTACGACAGTTTCGTATGCTCTTCATGGACAGAACGTGACAATATAGCCGCTCGGGCCACCGCATGTGCGCGTACTACTGGGATCGTCGTAAGCGTAGCTATAAGCATTTGGGCATGCATTCTTGAAGATGCGAGAGTAGTCGGTGGGCGGACAAGTGCTGGGAGTGCCAAAGCTACCTGTGCAGCAGTATTGTGGTGTGTTGAATTTGTTACATGCGCTATTGCACGCCACCACCTGGCCATTATTTATTACCTGGAGCTCAGACGGGCATACATTGTTTACATTGGCACCACAGTCGGCTGCTTTACAATCCCCAGACCCTCCTATCGGTGCGATGCTCAATGGTAGATTGAAGCCATCTACGACGCTGATATCGTAAAAATCTTTGCTGCCCAGGGTGATTTCTGCTAGTGTTACAGGCGCATTTCCACCAGCCCCGTTGCATGCAAGCACATTACCGCAGTCTCCTGTTACACATGCTCCTTGACCAGAACGGTCAAAACTGCATCCGGTGCGGCCCCAAAATCTGCCAGCCCAATCTGAAGGGGCGCTTATCATATATGACTGCCCTGCCGGAAGTGCGAAGCCTCCATTAGATAGAACTGCTTTTCCAGAGTTTGGTTGAGTCCCTGGCCACACGGTTTGCCCACAGTTGTTCACAATGTTGAAAGCTTTCTGTGCACCTGCCCACCTTGTACCTGCAATGGTTGGAGTGAGAATTTAAGGTTAACAAGTTCCACTAAGCGAGAACTATTCAGTAAACAGAAATAACTTATTCTTAACTCATTACAATATCCTTTCTGGACGATTGTACCTGTTCTAGGATTCAACACTAGCGTGCCGTGGAATTGAATCTCATCTAAAGCAAACGATGTATTGTTTTCACTCAATCAACTTTATCAGTTCTAGGAATCACACGCATGTACGTCATTCTTTGGTCGATATGTTTACCTTGCTCGATTCTCAGATGCATGAACGTAACGATTAACTGAAACTTTCTAATTTAATTTTATGTTCTCTACAAAGTAAAAACATCCCAAACTCTATAATAAGCTATTCACCTAACACAAGGATATCTTCCGGGAAGTTTGAATTTGACGTAACAAAAATGTACATACTTGCCTACTTATCTTCATAGTAAGTGAATGCCATAAAAATAGCTTAGAATTGTTAAGTTGAATCCGTTTTAGTCCAGTCGATTGGACATGATTGCGTATAAATTAAACAAATACACACATAAATAAATATATACGAAACTAGGGGGAATCCACTGTTGTTGAGCAAACTCATGTAGATTCCTTTAACTTTGCCAAAAAGGGAGAGCAAAAATATATCATTCACACCTAGGATTGCAAAAAGTACTGTAACAAATGAAATGCGCATTGTTGATGTGATCATTCTGCAGAAAAAATATATATACAGATAACCGATAGGTGGGAGCAAAGCTTTGTAATGTGTCTAGCACACTTGTAGCCACTTAGCTACTGCCTCCCCAACTTAAATAAGAACGAGAGAGAGAGAGAGAGAGAGAGAGAGAGAGAGAGAGAGAGACGCGTTAAAGACTTCAGAGAGATTGAGGAAAGGGCGACACGGCAAGAACTTGAACGGGACAAGGACTTTAACTGTTACACCTTTACGACTTTGAAAGACTCTGAATATTTTGAGTGGAGAAGTAAGTGCTCGGTCTTTGAGGACCACCCTTACTAGAAGTTGCCATTTCCTCAAATTTCAAACAAGTAAATGCCTTTCTATTTCCCAAGGCTATCACAATTATGATTCATTATGAGCCACAAATCCTTTATCATCTGATGATCAATATAAACCAAATCAGACTCTAATATTGGAAAATTAAAATCATGCACTATGAGGGGAGGAGTTGTTAGAAAGAGAATCTGAATAATAGTTACCATATTGGCCTCTAACCCATGAGCTTGAGTCTCATGTACTCTTGCTTGGATTGTTCAAAGGCCTTCGTGACCAAAATCTGGTGGAATCTTTCCTCTACACATGCTCTTATGCTATGAGCTTCTTATGATATACTTGCCATGTATATGATTAAACTTTTTTACTTGTAGGATGGGGATGTGCACTCATATGAGCTGCACCTAAGACTTAGACATGCATGTCACGTTGACAAATGAAGAAGCAATGATGCGGGGCTTGGCGTCCACCCCCTTGTGCAAGAGAAGTTGTGAGCTTGTTTATTGCTCATGAACCTGAAACATAAATACAAGTGGTTGTATGCGAGTGTCAAAAAGCTATTCACGTGAGTTAGCTTATCACTTGATCTTATGTTCAACTCAAATCTTGTTTTGTACTCCAAATAATTAATATGCAACACATGCATACCTATCAACAAAAAGATGATGTGATTAGTCAAAAGATGTTGTCGTCAAATTATGCCATGGCTACGTCGAGACAGGAAGCCAAGAAAACTTAGTGGTCAACATGGAATATTGCAAAAATATTAATGCATGTCCCAACAATTGCATTTTGTATTGAGATGAGTTTCAGAGGGCGAGCACATGCCCACGTTCTGGAGATCATCCTTACAGACAAGGTGATACCACCCTAGCCAAGGTCACTACGACACTTTCTGACAATACCTGGGATACATTGATATGTTCAAGTGAGGTCCATAGCAGAGCTTATGACATGGCATTCAACCAATCATTCAACCAATATACTATGAGAATCCCTACTGATTGTCCAACATGGAAGCATGTGTAGATGACATAGGGCATGAGTTTAGGGATCAGACTGGACATTTACATATATAATTGGCGATGGATGGTGCGAGTCCATTTGGATTGCACTCCACATCATGGCCTACTTGGCCTATTGTCCTGGTGAATTATAACATTTTCTCTTTGGCTAAGTATAAAACTCTCCCCCTCGATCTGTGCATAGGGCTTTGATCTTCCTTCATGTATGAGTTTTAGATAGTCGTTCAGATTGTTGAAAACACAGACATGCTTTTGTTTTGTTCTGGATGAACATGACAGTGGTTCATTGGGAGAAATTAAACGTAGTGAAACACATCAATCCTTCACATGATGGGGTTCACAATGGGCCACAGAGATCACAAGTGACTGCAATATCAATCTATTGGTTCTTGTTCTAAACAATCCCACAATCCTTTATATCATGTCCTTTCTTCTTGCAATGCTTCAGAAGATCATTTTGGCATGTTGATGTTTTTACCTTTCTTCCAGTGCTGCTTGTAGGGCCTTGTAGATGATAGTAAGATGGTGGATTTATTATGGGTCTATCAGTGAGTCATTAAGGAACTGGATGATGTGGCCCAGATAGGCTGCAGAGGTGTCCAGTGAGGTGTCACAGTGCATGGGCCTTGGAGGGTATAAGTATACCTATTGGACTCTCACTAGTATATGCTTGATTTGTGATTGGTAGCTACATGCTGCTTGAGTGATTTATCATTTCTCATTGAGATTGATCCATAGCCTTGGGGGCTAGATCCGTTTGATCAAGGATTGGTTGGGTTGGTTTGTCCACCATCTATTTCCCTTGTGTTGCTTGCTATTGGCTTGCTTAGTGTAGGATCCTTGGATTGATGACTTTATATTGGTATCAGAGCCTAAACTAAGTGGTTTTGCCATTTGATTGTGCTCAAAAGGAGTCTCAAATTGTGAGGGGATTTTCTTTGTGAAATCCTAAATTTGGACTCTTTGGAGAAACCAAAGTGGTGTGCAAAAGGCTTGGTTGGAATACAATTTTTTCTTTGTGTGAGTCACTATTTTCGAACGTAATCGATTGTGTGGTAAGTGCAATACCAAGTCGACAATTGGTTGGTCTATTTGCACTCGTGAATAGTGATTTTGGAAGATGATTTTGATTCCTTTTTTCCACTCAAGTTTGCCATTACTTTTTTCTTGGGCACTTGTAGTACATTGGGCACCCGTAATTTTTTAGATGATGCTGGATTCGTTGGCTCCTTGTTCTTCACATGATGGTAGATTATTTGTTTATTATTGGTTGTCTTTTGCTTTTGTGATTGATCCGGATTTGGCTTTAAATCCTAGAAAAGTAGAAAAAGAGGCTCAATAAAAGTAGCTCCTTGTTGTAAGTGTTGGTGGCTTCTTACAAGATTTGCATGGCAGTTTCTTTGTGAGTCATAGGTTCATGCTGTATTATTCGACAAACTAGCAAAGTTTTGTAGGCTGGTGTGAGTCAGTAAAGCCATTCTTTTTTATGGTATGGGTTACAAGAAAGCCTATCCTATGATTTGAGGATGAGGCAACATGCAAAACATTGGTTTTGGAAAATTTTGATAGCATATACCTTGTTTTTCAGCATAATGAAAGTCTGGATAATGTAAAACTACAAAACATGATTGCTTATGCATGTAATAAAGCAAGGCAATAGAAAGACGCCTTATCTACATGTAGAATCTGCAAAAAACAGTAGACGGAACATCTTCTAGCTTCAAGCATGTTAAAAAATAAGCTATGTAAGCTTATGATAGATAGAAAACAGCATTTAAAAAGGCCTTCAATTTGCGCCTGACAATGCCCTCTAGCGCCAATATCCATCTCTTCTATCTACTAAAAATATGGAAAAAAATGGCGCTTGTCGCCCTCTCTCTCTCTCTCTCTCTCTCTCTCTCTCTCTCTAGGGCCTCTCCCTCACGGGCCTCTACTCGTGACTAGCAAGTTGTGACCCGAGGGTTGAGGTTAAAGCCGAGGGGGGGTTTAAGCTAATGTTAGTTTATGTTTTCTTTTAGTTAACTCAATGATTGTTGAGCATGGTAGGTAGAGTGGGGGAGGGGGGACCAAAGGCATTATGCCAAAAAAAATTTGTTTTTTTTTCTATGGGCTTCTAATAGACATATTGGACTATGAATATGCAAATGCAGTTATATTAATTGTTGAATGTAATGGGTCAAAACATTGAATGAATTAGATTCGATGCACGTAAAGGGTTTGTTTCAGGCATATTATCACTTTTTCAATCCATTTGCAATGTTCATTGGTATGATTTTTATTAAGCACATTATGGTCTGATAAAAACTATGTTTTTTTGGACATTGCTCTAATAGAAAAATTAAACCTGCAATGATTCTTAATTGAACATAAATTTTTTGATTTTTTAGTCTTGACATGCAAATAAATAAGGTTCTATTGAGGGGGGTGGGGGGGGGGGGAACGGAACTTCGCCTGCCATCAATGATGACCCTCTACATTCCAACACATTGTTGCAAAATTTGGGCAAGGGTGTGTTGGAACTTCATCAAATAAATAAACAGATCAAAATATTAAAATTTTACAATTCTAGCTTGACCAGTTTTGGTCACATGCATTGTAATTGGCAAGATGGCCATGTAAATAGATGCCACACGTGCCAAATCACATAGGATGCTCTCCAATAAGTTCATTTCTCATATTACATTATGAGAGCATCTTTGAAATGAGGCAAAAATGTGTTTGGATAGGCTAGAGAAATTCTAGGATTTAAAAATAGCATGTTTTACATTGTTTTTGGATCTCGAGATCTTGACCCCAAGTTAGGGTGGATCCAATGACCTATTAGGTTAGATATTAGGGTTAGGGTACAAAAAGTTCAGAGGTGCCCTAATGTGCTCAGATCTGAGCTTGAAATGTATAAATACATGATGGGATCTCCATCAAATTATCAAGAAAAATTGAGTTTTTCCACTTCTATCATCATTGTCTTTTGGTGGCGAGTTCTAGCTATTGGATGTGAGTGTTCTTATGCATTAATTGCTTGGTTTGGAAGGTACTGAACTTGTTTACAAATCTGAGAAGCTTTCTGTACTTTACTTTGGCTCATTTGATCAAATCTATGTGCCTAATGTGGAGTTAAATGCCAAATTTGCTAGTTTTGGTAACTAGTCTTGATTCTAGCTCATAGTTTGGATCTAGATCTTTTATTTGTGCATCCTCCATCACTTTTAGGATTGATTGGGATTCATTTTGCTGTAAAATTTTGTCACAAAACAATGTTAGTCAATCATATTTTCGACGACCATTAATCAACATCTTTATTACAATTGTAAATGATATTTCAATTAATTAGTATGACTTTATATAAGGTTATATAGGTCACACCAACAACTACAAAAAATATCATATAGGTCACATATCACCAAGGTCTTCAATATATCATAAATACTATTGATCATGGATCTAAATGACCCTATGCAACCACCATTTAGGAGGTCACATGACAAAAAATCATGTTTTCACTTTGACAATATATTATGTCATGGAATCAAATCAAATCTATGACACCTAGATTTTTAACAAATCTAGGTTTTCATGACATCATCGATTTGATATAATTATTGTCATAAAATTTCAAAAGATTTGTCAAATTAGTTGTTTAATAAAATCATGTACTATCATTATATCTCATGATTTTGTCTTTTATGTCAAATCTCAACAAAAATTAAAATTTATAAAAATATAAGATTTGTATAAATTAGTTTTGTAAAAATTTATCATAATGACCCATGATTTTATTTTATATGTTCAATCATATTAGAAATATGTTGTATGTTTTTTCTTTATATTTTGGATCAAATTCCACAAAAAAAATCAGCCGTTTAACAACATCATATCCTCCCATAAAAAACGTGACCAATGACTCGTGAAACCTGGCCTTCAATACCCATGAAAATGTCCGTCCTTTATGAAGTTCAAATAATGAGCGACTTCATAAATGGGCCTTTTAGAAGTTGAAATAATGCCTTCACAATAAGTTATTATAGTAGTTCAACTTTGAATATTGTCTTCCAAGCGGTCAACAAGTTCCTTAGACAAACTGTTTTAGACACTGTTGTAGCCACTTAGATAGTTCCATAGATAATGCTATTGACAGTCCTAGCCGATAGAGTGATTGTCTTCTTGTTCTGTAATTTAGCACCAGATTTTCAAACTTAAGTCACTGATAGTTACTCCTATCACCTAGACTAATCTTCCACATGGATTCCCAAGGGAAAGCCAGTCCTATCATTTAGCTTGATGGAGCTAATTACCATCTGTGGAAATTGAAGATGAGAACCATGCTAATGGCTAAGGAGTTGTATGACGTTGTTATAGGTGCAGAGGGGATACCCGAAGCTGACGACGCATCAATCTCCAGATGGAAGCTGAAGGATGGCAAAGCACTTGCGTTGATTATCCTCAACAGTTCGGAAACTCAAATTGGCCATGTGTCCGAAACTTAGACATCCAAGGAAGTCTAGGACATCTTGAGTACATTATAGGAAATATGAGATTTAGCTTCCAAGTTACATGTTAGGAAGAAATTTTACTCCCTCAAGGTGGCAAACGGTAATTTCCTACAGAATCACATCAACCAGTTCAAGAACCTACTGAAGCAAATGGCCACTGTCAGATCTGTCATAGATGATCAAGACGCAGTAATGCAACTGCTTACAAGCTTGCCAAGCTCATATGACAGCTGGGTGCTAATCATTACGACACATCCAAAGCTGACTCTTTCAAGAGTCATTGTAATGTTGTTGTAGGAAGACATGCGGAGGAACGAAGCCTCTAGTTCCTTAGCTGATTCTCACACCTTGTACACCAACATAGGCACGACTAAGCAGAAGAAGAAGAAAGGCCCAAAGCAATCAAAGTAGGTAAAAGTAGATGCAGTGGAAGGGGCTTTGGCATTTTGCAAGTAAATCACTTGCGAGTTTTGCGAGTTTATGTTTTTGACGTGGCATTTAGAAGATGGCACGTGGTGTGCTACCTTTTGACAATACCGCAACCAGTTGTACTCGCAAAATTGTCCAGACCCAATTTCTAGATATCAAAATAACCGGTTCAGGGTTTCAGAATAGTCTCTATCTTTGTTGGTTAATGTACTCAAGTTGAATGCATTGTTGGTTGTCCATGATACAACCTATCTAAGTATTGTATGTTATTTTTAATGTTTTTCCACAAGGTATCCATGGAAAGTTATTTGAGGCACCATATTGTAAATTGTACCAGTTGTAAACAATAAAAGCTCAAGGAGGAGTTTGAAAAATAAACTACTATGACACCCACAATAATAGAAGGTCCATCATTTGAAAGATGATCCGAACAAGTGATTTCTATTCACGATGTTACAAGGTAAAACACACACACAATCTATCACCACAAAGTGTCATCACTATAGCCATACACAAAATGTGCCACAAGAGGTCAGATAAGTGGTACATTTCTCTCCCTAGATAGTATTTGAAACAATTCAGAAACAATGAGATGTGGTTGAATGACCATATTGTTGCCAATATCCATACCTAACACAACAATATAAACAAAGTACATGTGTTTGTAATGTGTAAATTTTCCTTTTCATGTGCCTCTCATGAAATCTTCACAAGTGCAATGTGGAGATTCTTGGATGGTGACTATGTAGGTGTTTCCATTTGGATTTGTTGCAAAACTTTGCACATGAAAAGAAACTTCTCGATTTTTTACTTTCACATCCTCAACAATGGTTGCCCTTAGTTCGGTAGCTCTTGCAATTCTCTCCTTTGCTGCAACAGAGACTGAGTTCCTCCTCCTAGTTTTTCCTCTTTGCATTGGAGTGATAAATTCTTCCATTTGCGAACATGCTGGTTGCCCATCCACAAGTTCCATTGATCCAATTTCGTTGGTCTCCATGCACTCCAACATGTAGCCTCCCTTGTTCAGAATGTCAACCTCATCTTGGTTAAGCGATGTCCCAGAGCTTACACACCATCTACCATCATTCTTTGCTGGCGATTGGACTATATTTTTATTTAGCTGCCATGTGTGAGTGATATCAGTAGGGCAAAACCACATATATTGCATTGTTTCACCGTTATTATGTCGACGCTTACCATAAAAACTAGGAGCAACAATAGCTTCTATTGCCTTTCTTGATGTAAATAAAAGGCCACATTTCTTTCTGCCATCCACCATTCCCATGCATGTTATCTTACTCCCATTGGGTATTCGTCGGATGGCCCACATGGTCTTTTTGATCTCCCTCTCCACAACAACACTTGACAATTGAAGATGTCGTCTAATGATGCGTTCATGATGTGGCACTTCAGCATAAGTTGTACTTTGTCTTGGAGCATTCAAATAAACAATGTCGGGCCTATGGGATACATTAACGTTGTCCTTCATCCAATCTTTCACTGGTCTTTTTTAGGAACACTCCTCTCGTTGCCACTCAGAACTGAACTACCACAAGACAACAATGCAAAATCAACAGCATCACGTATGAGATTGACAAATGGTTGTCCTTCAATAGCTGATGCCTTTTTGGAGGCTACTCTACTGATCAACTTTTCCACAGACTTGGGCCCATTCCAATGTGGCGATCTTTTGCATATGAAGCATATCTTGCACTTTGCAAGATTGCATTAAGCATATCACCTACACAGGCCTCATAAAGAGACAGTTGTGAACGATAGGCCTCGGCAGCAAGCCAACTACCGTGCTTGGACTCTAATAAATTCACAGTGGGAATATGTGCAATATCTGTGTTGGGACAAGAATCATAGAACAAAGGCATGGATTGAGGAGATAAATGAGTCATATCGCTTTGACAGAGAGAAGCACATTTCAATCAAGGGGCTACATTCATACATGTATCACCGTCAGATTCAATGCCCCTACTGATGGCCTTGAATAGAATCAACAAGTAAGCAATGCCTTCTACTTTAACTTACTACCGATTCTTTTTGTTGATTTTATTGTGCCAAGCAATGTCGGGAAAATGTTGCTTTTCTCCTTGTAGACTGAATGAGGAAGCTGTAGTCAGGACCGAGTTAGGATGTATTGTTCTCAAAGAGGAAGTTAGGAGAAAGCGACGCTACGTACTTTGAAAGTAAATTCACGTCAGAAGAATTGTCACAGGTCCAGTTTGCTAGAGACCTGGAGAAAAGAAAAGGGATATTGCCCTGGTACCCACTCACATGATTTATGCTGGCAAAGATTGTATGCAATGTAAGTAGTTATGGTGTCATTGTTGTGAATTCAATATTTTTTTTTGTGTGACAATATTGAAGCTAAAGAGAGAGCTACTTTCCATGTCTTCAGAATGAAATCAATCGAGTTCATGAATCCATGAGCAAGAATGTGGGGACATCTAGTGATCCTAAAAAACAAGTCAACATTGAGCTACGTATACGAAAGAAATATGCAAATAGAATGAGAAAACTATTGGGTGTTGTAGACCCAAAACATGGAGACCAGTGGTTTAAACTTATAACCATGAAAACTTTGGAAGAAAAGGGATTTGTGATGGGTTTGGAAAAATTAAACTCTTTGCATATGGCATAAGTCTCCAATGAGACAAGGTGTCAGTGGTCAATGATTGTGCTTGGGTGGGGCAGTGGCTTGTGACCAGTACAAGATTCCAGTTGGTGACAAAATGTTGCACAGTGGGTTGCAAAAGGAGTCTTCTATGAAGTTATTAAATTGGAGGCTTCTAAGATTCTTGAATTATGTCTAGATGCAGAAGGTATGCCTTTGTCCCAGTCTTATACATATGCAGGTTACCAATGATTAAAAACTTAAATTATAAAAATTATTATGGAACCAATGTCAGATTTTTTGGTTGTTTATGATGATAATGTAGATATTATCAATTCTTGAGCTCCTGAAAAAAGCACTTGTTTGCATTAAATGAGATATGATTCATGCTTAACGATATAGATATTGTTCCATAAGATCCTCCCAATAGGTTGACTATTTCATTGCAATGTAGCTTCGAGGAGAGGCAACTTACCTTCTAGTTTTTATGTAGGATCTCTGGAATCAGCATTGAGCTCTTTTGTGAAGTATTTTACATCAATCAAATTGAGGTATGGAGATCAATTATTCCATTCATTGTCCTACATGATGGAGCCCATCCTATCCACTGAGGCAAAGGAAGAGGCAAAACTTAGTAGGAAGGATGGTTTGAGTGAGTGGGAGGTCAAATATTGTCCTTGGTGGGTGGATTTCAAGGAGGGGGAGAGTCCTCCATCTGAGGCAGCATTGTACAAGTTGCACGAGAAGGGACGCTTGGATGTTGATGATGAGAGCAATGTGATAGCCACTGAGATGGCAATAAAATCTATGTTTACCACTGTCCCAGAGAAGCCTCAGGTCATTATTGAGAATAAAGGCAAAAAGAAGATTGAACTTTCTCCACATCCTCGAGAGGTGAGCACCAAGATGTTTGAATCAAGCAAAGTATTTGTGGCTGAATGCTAAATGTTATGATTTTTGCATTGACGTGCAGTTTGTGTTTACTCTAATGCAGAATGTATGTGTTTGTAGGAAAACATGGCCTTCACACCTGCTAAGAGAAGACGCGATGAATATGAATACATGAAAGTGGACACAATGGGTGTGAATACAAAGCCATCTGCTTCAATTGAGGTGATTGTGCGTAATGTCAATACAATTCACGAGGGTCTATCTCATGGTGACAACATACACGAATATCAAGCCATGAAACACTTCATGGAAAGTAATAATTCTTCAAGAAGGATTAGAAAAGATAAGAGCACTACTTACAGTGCCGATATCATTCTATGAAGTTGATGGCCTTGTTGAACGTGAGTCAACCTGGAACAAGTGGTCCGACGAGACCCTTGAAGCTAGTCTCAATATTTGCATGGTTGTTTTGGACGATAATGGTTGGGTGATCCTTGTCAGTCCACCAACACACAGGATGCAAGTTGAGATCCAAATCAGCCGACGAAGGTTGGTGATCCAGAGGCGTGTTGGATTGAGGGGTATTGAAAAATTTGGAAGAGGGCTGGACGGAATGAATGTAAGAAATGCTTTGATGTTTGTAGGGTTACTGCATCATGTCTTGAATGCTCATCGTCTCTGTGTTTGTTATGTTTGTACGTTTTGGTCGAATGGCAATGTTTATAAATTTTACTTGAGTGGCACTTGCTAAGTTTGACAAAGTGTTGTCGTTGCCTCTAGATGCAATTTATGGATGTCAACCTTATCTCAAGAAAAGGTTCGATGCCCCTTATCGATCGTAATCGCGCAAAACCTTTTGATACAGGGTTGTTGGATGTGGATATTGATATGTGGACGCACTATCTACCACATTCTGAGTGGTCCAGAGACACCAAAAATAGTAAACTTGTAAGAGGTAGTGTCGAAAAGAGTGAACATTTCATGTTATTTCTACTCTCTACTTTTTGCCTCGAGGGTGGCATTGCCTTGGACCTTATGGTGGGTGCGGGCACTTCAATCCTTGCTGCGCAAAAAGCAAAGCATGTGTTCATCTTTTTGGTATGGACAATGATGAGGAGTGTGTAGGATGGTTGAAGGAGAGTAGAGGTGAGACTTGTATACTATATGAGGCTGGTAACAGTTTCAACATGTATTTGTTATGCCCTATCTATAGAGTTTAGATCATTGACTTAACTTGTGTAATTTTGGATACGAACATGGCTGCAACATTCCCATCGACAGAGGACACTGACATGTTACCTGAGTTCGGCTCCGAGGCATTTGAATTGGGTTCTCCTAGGGACTAGTAAGTGTTTGCATTTGGTTGTTGATACATAGAGTTCAAATGTGTTGGTTGATACAACTTTGGTGTATGTTAGTGATTTCCCTTGTTATGATGAATCCATGGCCAGGGTGATGGAGGGACTGCATGAAGATGTCCTCGGCAAAGTCATAATGCATAAATCTAAAAAAAAATGCATCTTCGATGATGATGAGGCGTTTTGTATCGGACGAGGATTAGTTTTTTTGTTGTCATTCTCTTTTTGGGTTGGTAGCACAATATGGTTTTTTCGGTTATGTAGACTAACACTCATTTTGTTGTGAAACTTTCCTATGGGACATATTAGACTAAAGGCTATGACTTGCTTGTGAGACATGATGATAAACCCTTACAGTTTAGGTGGGTTTTGTAGATTGGCACCTATTTCATTGTGTAAACTTTGCTATGGGATATATTAGGCCAATGGCCATGGCTTGCTTATGATACATGACGGTAGACCCTTGTGACTATATCTTATGAAATTTCTTAGATTGTTTTGGGGCACATATCGATTGACATTATTTGTTGCAAACCAGGATGAGAATTTGAGTTTTGGCCAATCAAACTAGAAAGCTCGACACCATCCTGGGGGTTTAAGCTAGATGGTATCATGCTAAATCCACAATGGCAATGACTAACACACCCCTAACAACCCTCTTGTGAAATATGCAACCTTATTTCAACAATATATGTAATGAAGTTGGTTTCTCTAGTAAATTAGAATTGTTATTACTTAATGGAGATCAACTAGATATATATACAAGTTCCAATTGACAATCACAGTCAAAATCATGTCTATGTCAATATAAATTACAAAGCAGATGCTAGTTTGTAATGGTCAAGTAGTTGGATTTACAATTTGTACTTACTCTCAGTGGACTATGAATTCGTATTTGATGTTGTGAACTTAAATTGGATCCTTGAATGCAAAATGCTGAATAGAGCTGAAAGAAAATATGGACAGCACTTGTGTAACTATATTGGTTATGAAACAATCATTAGTTGAGAATTAATCACTTGAACTTAGTGTCAAGGATCTTACTTGTAGTATAATTAACTAATTAGCAAGCAATCTAACATCAAGGCATAAAGAGCATGAATATTAATACATTGAGTTATGTACTTTCAGGTTCATCAACCAATAAAGAATTACCATGATGAGTTGTTTCTTATTTTAGTTTTGGATGGCATACTTTTAAAAAAAATATGGAAGGCATCTTGGCTATCTTGATGTTGTGAAAGTTGAAAAACGATGAATAAAACTACGTTTTGGATGGTTATGTTTCTTGAAAAAAGATTCTCTCTTTGTTTAGGGTTGGAATATGGTCATCCATGACATACACCAATTTGCTATGCACTTATACATTCATGCAAAAACAAGCACAACAAAAGCTACCATTTTTTATGGTTTGAGTCAAGAAAATTGCTATCAACATGAAGGAATGATGAGACCTGATAATGATAATATCATTGCTGACTTCAAACCTTTGTGTTACATTTGGCGCCAATTCTACCCATATTCAGATTGTCATAACACAATATTGGTGGATGACTCTCCATAAAAGTATTGTATAAATAGTACTGAAAATTGCATATTTCCCCTATTTGATGGGTGGAGTGCAGGAGACTACCTAAATGATGTATTACTACCTAACCTGGAAGAAGTGAAAAGGGATTCCAATGTTGAAGTATATATTAGAGAAAATCGTATTGGTCAACAACCAGTCACATCAAATCATAGCTTGTATAGTTATCTTCAACCAGTGATGCAAGATCCTTGGGGCTCTATTTGACCTGCAACTCCATTAGAAAAATCAATGTTTGATGATGTGCTACATCACAAGAAAATGGAAGGCACGAAGTTTCTATCCATATATGAGGAATTAGATGTTGATCAAATACAAATATTGGAAGCCCTTGTAAAATAACCATGGCTTCCTCTCACTAGGGTGAGCAATTGTTATGGCGATCCACCTTAGTTTGGATAAAAATAACTTTAGTGAAAAATGAGCAAGAGAACATATCTGATTCCTTATTGCAAGAATGCAAACAGAAAGGGGATTGAAGACAAGAGACTCAATAGAAATGTAAATGTTGAATAGGCATCAAAATTGCCTTCAACTCTATGTAATGTTCAACATGCTTTGTAAATTTATATGTCTATTGTTTCAATGCAACAATTCTTCTATTTTATATTGAAACTATAATATGAATTTTGATGAAGCAATTTCAAATTTTTGAATTTCTATATTTTGTCTTCATGTTTGTTATGCAATCACTTTATCTATAATTTATCAATTTATTGATATTAATGTACGGATCAAGTTGAATATGTGAGGTAAAGTTTCTAGCATGGCACATGCATGTGACAGAGATGAACATAATTAGTTCAACTTTGATTAATCAAACACCTTCATAAACAATTTAATACACTATTTTTATGATCTTGCATATGTTTGGCAAAATCAAAATAATGTATTTGATGAGTATTTAGCACTCTAAAGAGTACACATATGAGCCAACCCATTGTAATTACTTCATGTTATATGTGATTTGAGAATAACCCAAGCTCAACATCTTTTGTTATATTAGAGAAACTGTAAAGGCAAAATTTAATAGATGCTTAATACGACATCAAAGATACCTTCAGGGATCCAATTTTCAACTATTTCCTTAGTAGCATAATTGAATAAAATTTGAAAAAAAATAGTACTTTTTTTTATTTAGTCAAGGTTTCTCTCTCGCAATTCTAGCCAATGAAGCATGCATTTTTACGTTGTGGATGATGATTCCAAGTGATAAACTATGATTGGATTCAAAAAAAAACTTTACCAAAAGACTTTGTAAACACATCAACAACAAACTCCAATGAAGGTACATGAATTTCCTTTGCAAGCACCTTCTCAATACCATGGGGCTCTATTCTACGTGCACCTTCATCAAAGAGATCAAGATTTGATGATATTCTACATCACAAGAAAA